>JAECUM010003277.1:0-195020 GCA_016617855.1 Megalonaias nervosa | reverse complement strand
TGAATTTAAGCTCAAAGCCTGACCTTGTTTACAAATTAGTCACATTTTCCATTAGAAATCATTAGTTTTCCAGAACATTATGTTGTGTCATAGGTCAGGTGGAAATTTAAATATGAAGAGTTTTTAGTAAACAATTATTTGTCCATGTTTTAAGTTCAGTCTGTGGAATCATTTACTGTCGAGTTCAGATATAATTTGAGAGCAATAATTTATTTAAATTATTCACTGGAATTAGAAAGTGCTCAATGATTTTTTTGGACTAAAACACTACATTCTGGATTGTATTACTGTAATGCATCAAAACTTGGTAAATAAGCACATTAAAGACTTTTGGTACATTAGCACATTCAATATTGGAATTCATTTGGAACATTATAAACTTTTGGACTTGTAAAAGAACATTTGGGATTATTTGTGATTTAATTCATAATACTATTAGTTTCTCTAAGTTTTCACTTTGTAACTTAGAGAAATAAAGTATTTCTTTTAATACTTAATTTTACTGAACTTGTTTGTTTTGATTCTTTCTGTTACTTAGTTTAAGACCAGAGAGTCATAACAAGTATCAGTTTTCCATTAGGACAAAATAGACTCATAAGAAGACTTTTAGTGAAAATACCATGATATGATCACCCATGCTGGAGCAGCAGCGAATACAAGATTTTCAAGACGGCTGTCATGGTAACAAATTTGGATGCTGGATTGGTACCTTTTTCATTTGGGACAAGTAGACATCTTAAGCAGTCTTTCAGTGAAAAGCCCTAGTTCATAAGGCCATCATTTGGAAAAGTAGCAAAAACAAAGATTTTCAAGATGGCTGCTATTGTGGCCATATTGGCTGTCCCAGTTTTCATTTAGTACCATGAAGACCATGAGACAAATGTTTTCAGTCCTTTCCTAAATGACCTGAAAACAGATGACAATTAGATGCAATTGCAGTGTTTCAGGCCTTTCTCAAGTAAATGTCACAATTATCAACCAGATGTAATCATGTTGATTAAACATTGGAAAGTACAAGGTGAACCTTTCATCCCAAATGGCATCACTTTATATTAATAAAGTTCATCTGGAGTTATGAATACTGAAATTTCCTTTGCCCTTTCCATCAGTGGAATTTGCCAGAGTCCTTTCAAATGGTCCAACTTCGTGACATATTTTGCATTTCCAACTTTGTCCATGCACTCATTGATTCCTGGCAATGGAAATGAGCCTGTTTTGGTAAAATTGTTCCCTTTCTACAGTCATTGCACATGCAGAAAGTATTATTTGGTTTTGGCACAAAAATACATGGTGAACACCATTCACTTTTGCTTGGTTCTCTGAAATCATTTTGCAAGAAATACTGAATTTCTTTTTTCAAACATTCCTGTTTGAGAGGGTTCATCCTGTACAGATGCTGTTTCATGTGTTAACTCTACAATTTCAAGATCAAGGTCGTTCATGTTGGAACATCTAGAAGCAAGTGCTCATATTCAAATAATAGCTGGTTTAGTTCACAGTTTTCTTGTAACTGTAGATGTGAAAGTTTCTAGTCCAGATTATTCAATATTTCTGAATTCCAAATACTGGTTAAACCAAAATCACTACATTCTGATTTTATTCCATCAAATAAATCCTCATAAAGTTATTTTTGTTTCCCCCTCCCATAAGTGTTTATGATATAAATTAAGTCACTTACTTTCTTTTCAACTGTATAAGGACCATAGTACTTAACCTGATGAGGATTTTGAGGTATGGGCAAGATATCCAGAACTCTATCACCAGGCTGAAAAGTCTTTTCCTTTGTATTTTTGTCATACTTTAATTTCACTTTTGACTGAGTGGTTAGTTCTTGCTACTTCACAAGACTTCTGACAACTATATTTGAAATCAAAACAGTCAAGAAGGATAATATCTGAATCTTCAGTTGAAATAAGTTTCTCTTTTAATAACTTCAATGGTTCGTGGACAGTATGTCCAAAAACTAGTTCAAAGGGACTAAATCATAAAGATTCTTGAACTGATTCCCTAACAGCAAACAACAGTAAATGAACATTTTGTCCCAATCTTTTCTGGTATCGAAGCAACATGACTGAATCATATTTTTCGAAGTCTGATTAAATCTTTCTAAATCCCCATGACATTCAGGGTGATTGGCAGAAGATTTAAATAGCTGGATGCCTAGTTCCTGCATAAGTCGCTGGAAAGTTCCTCAAATGAAATCTAACCTGAAGGCCAAATTGTGTAAAAATAACTTTATCAAAGCATTTGCTATTGTTTTCATTTTAACATTCCTCAAAAGGGATTGCCTCTGGGAAGCTTGTAGATGCACCTATTCTGGTCAACATGTATTGGCTGCTTGACTTGGTCTTAGGCAAGGTACTGACACAATCTACCATTATTCTGCTAAACAGTTCATCAAATGCAGAAATAGGCTGCAGATGTGCCTTAGGTATCTTCTGATTTGGGTTTTCTTACCATCTGACAAGTGTAGATCTACAGTACTTGCAAACATCGCTTTTAATTTTCAGTCAATAAAAATGATTCAAGATCTTGTGATAAGTCTAACTGACCCCTAAATGACCTGCCAAGGGAGTTTCATGTGCATGACTAAGAATTTTGTGTATATATGACTTAAATGTTCATAAATTGGATAGCTCATGGACCATTTGTCACCAGTGGGTAAGTCTGGTGGTCTTCAAGTTCTCATAAGAACCCCTTTTTTAAAAAAAAATCACAAACAGGTACTTCGGTGGCTTCAGATTTGCTAATAGCCCTTTAAAATAAACAGGAGATCTCTTGTTCCTGTTAGATGAGTGATTGTCATTTCTCACCTTGATTAGAATGAGGAGAGTGAGTAGTAAATATATGATCCCTGTGATCACTCTCATTTTGACTGATGACTATGAAGAGCAAAAGTGAAGTGAAAGGAGTGAAAGTGACCTTATCAAAAGCCTGACCATTACATGTGTCAGCTAAAGGAATAATTTTCTGGCCATCATGTTTCTTTGCCATAGCTCTGGTAACTGCATAAGCTGGGTATAAATCATTTCTTTTTTTTTTTTCTCAACAGAACCAGCTTTCTGATCCAAACAAGGCTTGTCAGTTACAAGTGGATTAACAACAACCTTATCTCCAGCTAGGTAATTGCTGGGTAACGACATCACTGTTCCAACTGTCACGAGTCATAATGCGAAGTGTGATGACGAATTTACACAGTGGAGAGGAACATTAACAAAGCCACACTCTACTCCTTGAATAAGAACAATTTCATTAGAAGAAGGCTTATCAGAAAAAGCCAAAGTACTCTATAATAAAAGACTCAGAGAATCTCCTTGTCCGTTAAAATTTGAATAGGGAAAGGATTCATGAGTGATACAGAACCATTAGAAATGAATGGTTCATAATTTTCCATATTAAAACCAGACTGGGGTTTGTTTGACCCAACAAATGTATTGGTTTCAATACAAGACCGTGGCCCCTACATCTTAGAAATAAGAGCATTTGGAATAGCTCTGTCTTGATTCTGTTGCTTATTTTCCAATCTGTAGCAATTAGAAATGAAGTGCTCTTTCTTCTTGCAATAGGTAAATCTAGGAAGAAATAAGGATTTCTGATCAATCTAAGCATAAACTTGATTTGTAAAAGTGCCAGATTTGGAAGTGCTCATATGAGACCGAGATGGCTTTTTACTAAAAAACTGCTGAGTGGAAAACTTACTGACAAACAAAACTCTCTGAGTCAAAGAATAATCATCAGCTGTATGAGCAGTATTTTCTAAAGTATCGAACCTTTTGCTCATCAAGGTAAGTCTTGATGTTATTGTGGACATAATTCTTGAACTCTTCAATTAATATAAGTTGTCTGCGGTTATCATAGTCTTGACCAACCTTCTTGGCTGAGCACTACCTATGAAATAATTGTTCTTTTTCTCTCACAAATTTGACAATGGTCTGTCCAGTTTATTTTATACAGTTCCTAAACCTTTGTTGATTTGCCTCAGGTACCAACTCATAACCTTCAAGATACAATCCTTAACCACATCATGATTATTACTTTGTTTTATTGACACTTAAGTACAGACTTCATGAGCTTTGTGATAATAAAATCCAATGTTCTCTTGGTCATTTCTAATTTTCAGCAACGTTTTTTCAAAATAAGGAAAATATTTATCTACTTCTTTTTCTTTAAAAGGGGGTACTAACCTAATATATCTAGTAATTTCAAAAACTGCACTTGTATGTAAAGAGGGTGAGTATTTCCACTTGCCAGCTCTAATTCTTTTAATTGAAACTGAAATTCCGTTCTTCTTTTTCTCTTTCTCTCTGCATCTGTATTTCCTTCTCTACTTTTTTCTTTCTCTCTGCATCTGTATGCATCTCTCTTCCTTTTACCTTTGCATTTGCATTAGTCTATCTTCTCTCTCTCTCTCTCTCCCCTTTCTGCAAATGCAATTCTTTCTTTTTCTGAAGCTGCATTTGCCTCTCCCTTTTCAATTTCTGAAGCTGAAGCTTTCTTAACTTAATTTCATCTTGTGTTTTAATTTCAATTCTATTACTTTAATATCAGAGCCAGATAGACTTATTAATCAAACTCAAACCACTTTTATAAAAAAAATTCTTTTCCACCAAATAATGGACAAAAATGTTTGTTATTTCTTTCTTCATTAAAGAAGTCTTCACCTCAGAGAGACCATATTGTCTGGCATGCCGAGTAATTCAACTTTTTTCAAGGACTCTAACCTTTTCGAGGTAGGATTTAAAATAAAGTTCTCCACTTTAGATGACAATGTAAAAGCCTGTTGGTTTCACTAAAGATTTCTCAAATAAGTGAAGTAAAACCGGGGACTTAGAAAATTCCAAAATAAAGTGAGTTTAAATTTCAAAAACACGTTTTCTAAAATATTTTAGAGAAATTTATATCCTGGATGAGCCCCCAATTTACTGTTATGATTCTATGATCTTAATCTAAATAACAGAAAAGTACGAAAACCAACATGTCTTGTAAAATTCAACTTATAATTTATTTCCTTAGAATATAAAGTGAAAATTGAAAAAGAACTTACAGTATACTGAATTAAATTGAAAAAAGTCCTCAAAGTTCTTTCAAAAGTCCAAATGTATGAAGTTCCAATTGAATTCCAGTGGTATTCCAAATAAATTCTGATATTGAAAGTATTGATGTGCCTGTAGTCTCAAGCATGCTAATGTGCCAATGGCCTGGAGTGTGGTGATGTGTTAATAGTCTTTTGATGTATCACAATAATATAATCCAAAATGTACTTGTCTGAATTCACTATGATTCCATATGTTGCAGTCCAAGAATATTATTAAGCACTTTACAATTCCAGTGAATAATAATGTGAACAAATCAACCAAATTAAAAACTGAACACAAAATAAGATTGATTCTGCTTCAGATGTTAAGGCAAGAATGAGTAATTTTTCAAGAAAACTAATTAATTTTTAGTAATATATGTTTCTTCTTTAAATACAATACCCAATCATAATACCTTAGGAGAACTACTACTACCCCTCCCAAATCCAGCTCTACCAGATAACACTTTTAGCTAAAAAAGCGCTAAAATTTATCAGACCACCTAGGTGGCAGTCAGGTAGAGTGATCTCCCTTTGATATAGTGATTGGCAGCAAAACCCATGAATATCTGAGTTACTACTGCAGCATAAGGCACACTCTCAATATGGATGTAACTGCAGGAAGGCTGAGAGGGTGTATGTATATTATGATTGTGCAAGTATTCGCGAAGAAACATATTTTTCTATAAAAAAAAATTAGTTTCTTCTTTAAATATGTTACCCAATCATAATACCTTAGGAGAATAGGTAAGACATGGAGGAAGATACATCCCTTACCCAAGAGATGCAATCTCCGGTCCCCTAAGGTATGTGAGAAAGGCTCTAGGCAACATGATTGGAGAAGACACCATCTGTCAGGGAGCGGCTTCAGAAAGGGAAAATGTTCCCTCCTGCAAATCCAGTGAAGTCATGAAGCCACATCTTATGAAACTGTTGAGCAACCTAGAAAGGAGACCTAGGCTCTAGGCAACATGATTGGAGAAGACACCATCTGTCAGGGAGCGGCTATAGAAAGGGAAAATGTTCCCTCCTGCAAATCCAGTGAAGTCATGAAGCCACATCTTATGAAACTGTTGAGCAACCTAGAAAGGAGACCTGTTGTACCATGTCTACAGGCCACACCAGACTGAGTTGAGCCCTTTGAGATGAAAGATCTCTGAGTTAAAAACTGCAGAATGTAGACTCTGCTCTCCATCCTACAGCATGGATAATATCAGTTAGAGAACAGTTCCAGTCAAAGGTGATGCCTCTGGCAACTGCTCTAACCTCGTGAGCTGAAATGCATAACAAATTCATCTGAGTTGGAGTTATTTCTTGATATGCAGAGCAAATAATTCATTTAATCCAGGATAAAATGATCTGTGCTATTATATAATCCTGTCCTTGTTTGAGAGATATAGATAGGCATGATCTCCCTCAAAGCAATGGCTCGGTCTTTTTAAGATGTCACTTCAAGGCCCATACTGGATCCTATAGGTGGTCCTGAGCGGAAGTGTCCACAGTAGACAATGATTTCGGTATAAGTTGCCCATGGATGGAAGCCTGTTCTTGGTGATGAAAGAGGGAACCGTCGTAAGTGAAACTGACCCGTCTTGTTGGAACTGCATATAATTTGGGTCCCATGATAGGGCATGTATTTTGCTGATTCTGCCTGCTGTTGCTAATGTCATAAGGAAGCAGGTCTTATATGAAATATGAGCTAAAGATGCCCCTGAAAGTAGTTCAAATGGTGTTATGTTCAACCAGTTATTACCCATGATAGCTTCCACTTTAGGCACAGAGCCAACATTTTTGGCTGTGTATAATCAAAGTTGGAGATGAGTTAGGATAAGTCGTTGGTTTGTCCAATATCCTCTCTTCCATGATGAATGGTGTCAGCGATTGTGGAGCAGTAACCTTTGATTGTGCTTGGTGCCAACTTTTTCTCATCAAAGAGCCAGAGAAGGAAGTTAGCTATTTCAGCTAAAAAAAATTCTATTTGCTTTTGTATGCTTTCAGTGTGGAGGGCATTCTTGCTTGAGCCATTCTCTCCATAAATGGTTGTGAGAACTGTTTACTTCTGAGGGCCTGTGTAATATGATCCAGACATGCAGGTTCAGTGGCTCTGGATTGGGATGAAATAACTACCATATTGGTTGTTTGAGTACAAGAGTAATAGAGAATTTCTGTTGAGAAATTGATGAGGTTGTTGATTCATGATTTCTCCCATCTAAGTGGTCAATGAGGATGAGGAAACACTTCAATTCTCTTGCTTTTTGTATCAACAATGGAATCAGAGGTGTTGGAGGGTAGGCGTATGTGTCCATGCCATTCCAATCTATGGATAGCGAATCGACTGCCCAGCTTTTGAGATCCACAACTGGTGAGACAAAGGTTGGGAGCTTGGTATTCCACCTTGTCGCAAACAGGTCCACCAATGGTCAGTCCCATCAGGTGCACATCTGAATGAAAACTGAGGGATGGAGACCATTCTGTCTTTGTCAGCTGATTGTTCTGGGACAATGAATCTGTTACGTTTAGAAGTCCAGGAAAAATCACAGTCTTGGAAGTGGATCTGTCACTGATGACACCACTAGAAAGTCCCACACCAGTATGCAAAGGTCTGGGGACTTGGTTCCACCTTGCCATTTGAGATAAGTCACCATCGAACAGAATGAGGACTCCCTTTCTATTTACAAATTCCAGCCACCAGTGAAAGGTTTTCAAAATGGCCTTCATCTCGAGGATACTGTTATGCAGATGCTAGTCTTGGGGAGACTACACTCAAATGGCTTCCTGCAAAGATGGTAGTAGGTATGTCCCCAGCCTTCTGTACCTACATCCATACAGACTGTGATCTACTTGCAGAGGTATACCCACAGTGAGCCAAGTTAGATCACTAAAGTCTGCAGATGGTATCTCATAATGGTGCAAATGGAGACTGATCGATCCACTGGGCAAACATTTGGCCTCCTTTGGGATAAGACAATCATCTGTAACAGGTGATATAAAGGTGACATTGGATGATGAGGTTCACTGCCGCATTGAGCAAGCCTAGAAGGCAAAGAAATTCCAGTGCGGAGAAATTCCCTTGAGAGTAACGAAGCCACCATGGTCCAATCTTCAATGCCCATTCCTGAGAGAAATGTACTGTGTTTATCTGTGTGTTGAATTCCATACCTAGATGAACAAATTGCTGAGATGGTACTAGGTCAGATTTGCCCCTTGCCAAGGAAACTCAGATTTCTAAGCAGTGTGACAAGGGTTATCATATCGTGTTCTAATATATAGCTCACCTGATGTGTTTGCAGGATGTTGTCCACGTAACTTGATGTCACTGCCCTGGAGATGATCCAGACATGAGCCATAACACAGTTCATCCGATGAGTGTGGACCCAGGAACTGATGTTGAGTCCAAATGGGAGTTCTTGGAATTGATGGATGACGTCATTTTAGGTGAGATGCAGGAACTTCCTGGAAGCAGTCTATACTGATTGCGACGTCTCCATCTTGAACAGCGTTCAAAATGAGCCATGGTGTTTTCATCAAGAATCAAGACACATGAATGAATTGATTGAGGGTGCTTAAATCGATGACTGGGCACAGAGTGCCATCTGCCTTTGGGACCAAGAAATGTCTGGAATAAAATCCTGGGCAATTTATATTTTCAAACAATTTCTACTGCCCTTTTCTGAAGAAGGTCATTAACTTCTTGCTGTAAGGTGGTGGCTTTGAATGGGTCTGTTGGAATGTTTGTAACTGATGGGACTCTGGATAGAGGAGGAGGTGTCTGAAAGTGATGTAGAGTCCCTTGGCAAGAACTTGTCAGGTCTGATGATCATCGTGACAAATCTTGCCCCATTCAGCAGCGAAGAATTGAAACCGTCCTCCTACCAGGATCTGTGGGAAGGGCAATATGTAGACAGTCATTTTTTTGAGAGATGGAGGTGGTCGTCTAGAGAAACTTTGGCATAAGTGATTACTCTTCTCTCTCTTTTATCCACTTTGGTTCACGAGAATCGTGGTTTTCAACGTGAGGAACTATGATAGGACAACTTGTCAAAGGTTTGTGTTCAAGTCTTGTCTCTTGGTTCCTTTTGTTGGTTTCCTGAAACATCCCTGTATTGGTTTTGCAGCTAAGGGGAACAAAAATTTGTCTCTTTAGCGTGTACTTTATTGATTTCGCTGTTAATAAGGAGATTTAGAGGATAATGGCTGTGATCGTAGCTTGGCCTTATGATGATCTCTAAGGAATGTGGATGTAGAGCTGTGCTCTCATTCCACCAACTGTATACTTGCAGCTGTTGTGACAGCATTGGCTAAAGTATGTTGAGCAGCTCTGTTCAAGACCCAGGCCATCCTGGAGACCCACTCACATGCATGTACCATAATTCAGAGTAAGAGGTGATGAACTGTTCTGCCTGTTAGAAGAAAGCCATTGATATCAAGTCCAACAAAGAACTAACAGCTATCACATTGCAGACCAATTGCTGAGTGTTGATCCAAAAGAATGGAGTATGGTTTTGTCATCCTTAAATCTGTGACATCCTGGTCAAATGTTCATGTTTGCAAATGAAAAACAGGTGTATGAGGCAGCTGTCCCGGATTTTTGTGCCATTTTTCATGATATATGTGCTTGTTGTCTGTCTTCGTCTGTGTTATTGTGTTCATCATGCATTGGCTGTTCTATTCAAATGTGTTTCTTCATCTTCCTGTTTGGGAAACGAGAAAAATTAGACATCAACAAACCGCCATCACGGGATACTTGCCAGTCCACCCGTTTATGCTATGATGGACCCTCATTAATTGTGTTAAATGACCGCTCCTTGGCTCTCCACACTACACTGTCCTCTAGACTAAACGACCTGGGACTACATTCATCATTCCATAACTGTAAACAGAAGCAAAAAAAGAAGCGTTGTTTCAAAGCTGGCCGGCGTAGAACAGGAAGAAGAATTCCAGTTATCTCCCTTTTGCCCTTTCCGGCACTAAAATTTAAAAATTCGGCCGTTAATTTAGACAACCTAATTCAAATCCCAATTAAATCGTCAACCTTTGTGTCAACTATCGAAGAGATACCACTGCACATCACATTATTCAATGCCCAATCAGTAGGACCACCGGAAAAGCGCACAGAAATAGTTAATTTTATCAACGATCAGAATATCGATGTCTTTTTCCTGACAGAAACATGGCTAAAAACATCAGGCAATGAACCCAAGTGCACGGATCTCACACCTACCGGTTACTCCATCAAGTCATTTCCCCGCCACTCTAGTGGAGGTGGAATTGCTGTCATCGCAAAGAACTCCATGATCAACCGTCTTAACTACACTACAACCTTCAATTTCTACCAAATCGTTTGAACTAGTCCAAACTATACTCACACTGGTACAAAGGTCAGTCCATTTTTTCTGCCTCTACTGCCCTCCTCCTAGTAGAAAAAACAAGCTGACAGAATCTCTCTTTTTGGAGCAGTTTCTGAATCTCCTGGAGTATGGAAATTCGATAGGTGGCAACATGATTATTCTTGGAGATTTCAACTTTCACTTTGACTGTCCTGGAAACCCATGCACATCAAAACTCCTAGATTCCATTCATGTTTTCAACGTCAGTCAGTCAGTTAGCCGACCCACCCATAAACATGGTCACATTTTAGACTGGATTCTTTACAGACCTGATGATAATATTCTACAGTCCTCCATGGTGTCCCACGAACTTTCATCAGATCACCTCTGCACCTTTATTTGCTACTAAGAGAAACCTCCATATGATAAACAGAACCCAACTAATGCATGACATCCAAGCAAACCTAACAACTAGCTTACCCCCTACATCAGAACAACTCGATATGGAATTTCAGCGGCAACCGTTAGCAGCATTTGAACCTGTCTCTATGGATTTAGTACATACAATCGTGATGAAGAGTGCACCAAAGTCATGTGAACTTGATCCGATTCCGACGTCACTGCTGCTTGAGTGCTTAGATCCAATATTGCCTTCACTAACTGATCTTATTAATACCTCTCTCTCATCTGGGGAATTCCCATCATTTTACAAAACTGCCATTGTAAAGCCTCTGCTGAAGAAACCAACACTCGACCATAATGATTTAAAGAACTACCGCCCAGTTTCTAATCTCCCATTCATGTCAAAAATCTTAGAAAAAGTTGTTCTATCCCAACTTGTATCTCATCTGAATTCAAACAGTCTTTTTAGCAATGTACAGTCTGCATATTGCCCTTGCCACAGTACTGAAACTACTCATCTGAAAGTAGTCAATGACCTTCTCTCTGCTTTGGATAGCAGAAAGATTACAGTCCTCACTCTCCTTGACTTGTCTGCAGCATTTGACACTATAGACCATGATATATTACTTCACCGTCTCCAGCATGTATTTGGCATTCATGATACGGCCTTACTATGGTTCAAGTCCTACTTGGTCAATAGGACACAAATTGTGTCCGCAAATGGAAAACACTCCAGCCCAGTTGATCTATGCTGTGGTGTTCCACAGGGGTCTGTTCTTGGACCTGTTCTCTTCATTCTATACACTCAGCCACTCTCAAGTGTCATAGATCATCATCCAGTGTCTCACCAATTGTATGCTGATGACACCCAAATATACAAATCTAGCCATCCAACTGAAGTTGAAGCTACCATCCAAGGCGTAGAGAGGTGCATTTCCGATGTGAAATCATGGATGACATGTAACAAGCTGCAGATGAATGATGATAAAACTGAAGCCATTCTGATTACAACACAAAGACTTTCTCATTCACATCCTTTACCTCAGACAATAAATATCAGCAACACCAACATTAAATTCACACAGTCAGTACAAAACCTAGGTGTTACTCTTGACAGTACTCTCTCATTGCACCAACATGTCATGAACATATGCAAGGTTGCATATCTTGAGCTGAGACGCATCAGCTCCATTCGCAAGTATCTTTCAGTTGATGCCACTAAAACACTTGTGTGTTCCTTAGTACTTTCAAGACTGGACTATTGTAACTCAATTCTGTCTGGTTTGTCTCAATATCTACTCTAGAAACTTCAGAAAGTTCAAAACACAGCTTCTCGGATCATCCTTAGAGTACCACGATCAGAGCACGCCTCCCCCCTGCTCTGTACCCTACACTGGCTATCCATACAATCCAGAATTAAACACAAAATTTGTTCTCTGTGCTACGTTTCACTGACGGGCTCCAGTCCAACATACCTATCTGACCTCACCCATGTGTACACACCAGGAAGATACTTACGCTCCTCTTCTGACACTCATATTCTCATTATTCCCACTATGAAAATGAAATCATATGGACAACGCTCTATTGCATACCAGGGCCCAGCAACGTGGAATGAATTGCCCACTGAACTTAGACACAAAGACACAGTGATCTCGTTCAAGAGTGCTCTTAAAACTCACCCACTTCAACTGCAAGAACAGACCTAAAGACCTAATAATGTATCCTTACCTTAAATATTTACAGCATGTTTTCCGTTTTCTAATTTCGTGGTGTTTGTTTTTATTTTTGTAATCATATCATTATATATGTTTTTTAAGTGTTGTCAAATGTTGTAAAGCGCTTAGAGCTTCTAAAGATTAGGCGCTATACAAAGTCCTCATTATTATTATTATTATCACTAGCATCTTCTGAGATGGAGCTGGCAAAGAGTGGCAAGGTCTGCTATTGACAAAATTCAAGGACTGCTCTGAAGTAGAAACAGTGATTTCCAATTAAAGTGTCCCTTCTATTGACCAAGGGTTGAGAGAAATAGGAGGTGGCATCTGTTGGAAGCTGAGGTACTAAGCTTGGCATCATAAATGGTGCTGTGAAGCTGCATGTGGGTTAGACTGGTGTGCATAATTGCCTGTACACACCATGTTTGACAGACTGGATGACACATTGATTTCTAGGAACTTTTTGAGTTAAGGTCTTTGTCCCTGAAAATCCCTTGTAACAGGACTAGGCCAGTCAAAATGGAAATAGGCCATGTTTGTAGGGATGATGTTGTCCAACTCATCATGTTGGAACAGGTTACGATGTCTCAGCAGAGCGAAAGGATAATTTGTTTATTCGTTTGCTCCCTGTTTATCATCAAGAGCTGTTGAGTGGAATTCTGACTAGGCAAGGCCTACAGGTATCGCCAGCAAAGAGGAGTCCTGTGGTGGTGACATAGGTGCTGAGGCTGTCTCTAATTGTGCAGATTTCTGGCATTTTGTAACTGGAGAGCCCTCTGTCAATTTATCTCCCTTATCCACCAAAATTTCCCACACCGAGGACAAGTCAGCATGTAGGCTTATAGTGTCTTCGTCCTAAGTACAATTAAATGTGTAAAGATGATGAAATATAGCTAAAACTGTAAAGGCAGAACTTTGTCAAGACAGAAAGATGAGTTAGAAATATAGATGGAGTATACTCTCCTTCTTAAGTAACAACTCCTCTAACTTGTATCAATGTTGATTCTGGCTTCTGCAAGTTCTCTCGTGGTGATAGTGTGGTTCTTGGCACAAGCAGAAGTAGTAACTGAGATACTCATGGGTTTTGCTGACAATTCATCTATCAAGGGGAGATCACTCTGCATGAGTCACTAAGTAAGTCACCAAACTAGTGTCAAGTCCTGAACTTTAACCCCCTCATGTGCATGTGTGCGCATGAAAACTTCTGTTTTGCACATTCACCATTCAGCTATATTGTAGCAAAAATGTGACCTATTGTTGTGATGAAACCTAGGTTTACTTTCATATTGATAATGCAAGTACAGCAGAACTTAGATTATCTATCAGGGTGCGGGACCGAGACCATGACAGATATGAGAATAGATGGATAATAGAATATGTACATTAAAAGTATTATACAGTAGACAGGGTCATAAAAAAAATCATAATATCTACATATGTAGATGTACCTGTTTTTAATATTTTGACGTACAATGCCCTGACGGTTAACAGAGACTGGCGGTTAACTGGGTGACAGATAATCGAAGTTCTATTGCATGTTGTTACAATATTTCATATCTATATTGCAGGTATGTTACAATATTTCTCCTGGCAACAAATAATGTGTGATTCATTGCTTTTACTGTAAATCTGATCACAGAATGTTCCAAGAATATGTGGCTTTTGTTAGATTTCTTGACATTAATCCCTGTTTATTATTTTATGAATATTGATCCAAAAATGAACACTTGTCGTCAAATAATGAACACTTATCATCAAATAACAAACACTTGTCAAAGACGTTTGTATTTAAAGAACACTGTCTCAACCTGTAATTTCACTGCTGAAAATGTAAGTTCCTAATTCTTATAGGATTTTCTTCTTGTACTTTATTTATTGCATATTTTCCTGTCTAAACATATGTACCATGCATTTGCCATTCAGTCATGTTGTAGTGAAGATATTATCTTTTGCTGTTATGAAACTAGTCTTGTTTTCATATATATAATACAAATCAAATCATGCAATAAAATTATAGTCTGTCAATATTGTCACTTTATTGCAAACAATGTGACACATGTATACAATTCCCATTACTAAATGGATTTAACAGTAAATACTTACTAGAATTACATCTTAAAATTCTGCCAAGCTTTTTTCTCTTCAGATTTTTGGTCTTTAGGAATGTTTGCAAACTACCATATATACTTGATTATTCAAGTCCAACAACATAGAACCTGATCTGCCATCACATAATGCACTGGCAGATCAGAGTCTATATTGCTTGTTCTACTGATTACTCCTAACAAGCTGTACACACCCAGATCTGCCAGTGCATTATACACCAGCACATCTGGGTCTATGCAGTTTGCAGTTGGACCTAAATTATAAGTGAGTATATATGGTACATTATAGATGGCTAATTATGCTTTTTTATCCTTCTTGAAATTTTCCAACATCTCTTTTAATCTGTCATATTTTATCATCAAATGTAGATCAAGAATCATGTTCCTAAGTCCTTCCTGACCACGCATAAATTCCTCAATGTTATGATAGTTTTCAGACAGTCTGTGATCTGTTATTCTATCCTGGGGGTAGTTGTATGTTCGCACCTTTTCAGAACGGGCAGCTGACCCAACCTGAATTTTCCTCTGAGCCCTATATTGAGACATCTGCTCTGTCAGCAGTTTTTCATACAATCTTGAACAAAAAGAGAAACTTCCATTAATATTAATAATAAATGATGCATTACAAAAAGATGTATGTTGAATACAGACATACATACAAATAAAATTGTGCAATATCTTCCAACTTTGGATTAAACATTACAACTTACTTCTATTTGTTTTATAAATAAAGATCATTTTTTAAATCTGAAATAACTTTTAATCTCAAGTGTGAACCAAAATATAATCAACAACTGTGTAGCTCACAACTGTGAAACTTGTAGAAGTTTCCAGCAGCAACTGTAAGCAGTGGCCATGTTGGATGTCAATTCAGTGCCATCTTTTTAAGGAACCAACAAGATATCTTAAGTCTTTTCATGAAAATCCAATGCTGATATGACCATCCATACAGGTGGTGTAGTGATAATATTTTAAAGATGGCCACTGTGGTGGCCATATTACCTATCCAGGTGGTACCATCATAATAAATCTGTCTGTTCAGGAAGAGAATAAAGCAATTTTTGAGATGGCTGCTGTGATTGCCTTATTCCAAATTTTCATTTAGGATCAACTAGACATCGTATGAAGAATTTTAATTAATCTCTTATGTTGATATGACCATCAAATCAGGAGGAATAGTGATAACAATATTTTCAAGATGTCTGTAGAGCACTATTTTCATTAACTAGACATCATAAGACGTCTTTTGGCAAACACCTCATATTTATATGACTTTACATTCAGGAAAAGAATAGACAAGACTTTTAAGATGGCTGCCATGGTGGCAATATTAGACTTCAGATCTGCTCCATTTTCATTTTGAACCAACTAAATATCAAAAGAAGTCTTTTACTGAAAACTCCATGTTGATATGACCATCCATTCAGAAGGAGTAGCAATAACAAAATTTTCAAGATGGCTGCTGTGGTGGCTGTACTGGATGTTGGAGCAGCACCATAATCATTTAACACCAACTAAACCCTGGAATGTGTCTGCAAAGCTTCCTAGCAATCCTTCAAATAGTTCTGAAAGAGCAGGAGTCATGATAACAAACTTGTGCTAATTGATTGAGGTACAACAGAAGACAGAGGCTGGACAACGGACAACAGGCCATCCCATAAACTCTTCTGGTCTATGACCAGTAGAGCTATAAAAAAAAAACAACCAAAAACCCAAATAACTATGCATCTCTAGGAATCTGATCTACTTTTACCCAAAAGTGAATATTGGTCCTCAAAACAGATGCACCTAAGCTTCATGATTGTAAAAAGCAAATGATCTCACAGAAATGGAGCTAAGTATTTATCAACTTATTTTGACAATCAGGCCAATGAGAACAAGAACATAGATACAGATATCTCACTAATGCTTCAAGGTGAGAGGGAGGAAAATATTTCAGCCAACAGATCTGGGGGGAAATATACAGTGCATGCCTTACATGATTCTTACAGAAGATTGCATAAATAATACTGACCTTGACCGTATCAACTGCATGGCAATTTTCTTGTTCTGAATTTGAGATCTGTCTTGCTGACACTCTGCCCTTATTCCTGAAAGGAATACAAATGTTCAAATATGAGAAGAAAAAAAAATATTCTGAACATTTTAAAGTGTATTATTTATATTATATTGGCCATGAACTGTCATTATTATACTGCATTAATTGAAACATGATTGCCAAAATTCCCCTCCATTTATCGGTGTATTATTCTTATTATAATGACACTGAAGTTATTACACTATAATGATAGTAGTATCAGAACGTGGCTTTTAGATATTGGTAGTTGAGATAGATCAACTACACCGCTCCAGTGGCCTAGTGGTTAGAGCGTCCGCCTCAGATGCAGGAGGTCATGGGTTCGATCCTCGGCCGAGTCATACCAAAGACTTACAAAAATGGTACAAACAGCTGCTTCGCTTGGTGCTCAGCATTAAGAGGTTAGTGTTAGGACTGGTCGACCTGGTGTCAGGATAATGTGACTGGGTGGGACATCATGCTACATGTCTGCGGCATGATGCCCCAGTGCTAGACATCACTATAAACTGCCACACTGCAGACATCGTAGCGATATGACTGAAAAATTGTTAAAGCTATGTTAAAAATCCAAATCACACACACACACACACAGAGATAGATCAACTCCTTCTATACCCCATAACTTGACTACTTTTACCTCAATTGTCATACGTGAGTGCATGTGCTATGGGGTAAAAAATAATAGCAAATAATCACACCAACAACCTGACAAAAACAAACCAACCCAGCCACATCAACATGCTGCCACTTCCAATGCAGTGAATTCAAGATAGTGTGGTTTATACGGGCTCTTTAATGTGGGCTAAAGGTGAACTGCAGTCATTTACTTTAATAATTTTAGCAAAGTAAAAATCCATGGCGTCCTTAAGTATAGTTTGCAGACAAAATTTCTTTTAAATATATTTACAAGGTAAAATCCCTTGCTTACAAGTGTGCATAATTATGTGTTCAATGATTTTTACCTTTGCACATTAGCCACATAAATGAATTTGCAAAGCAAATCTGCTGGCAAACATGCAAACATTTACTCAGTTTCTGCTGCCAGTAAACAGGAGTTGTTATGCTCCAGTCCTGTGACCATGCTCTCAGGAAGCAGTGGTTTTCCATTTCCGCCAATATGGTGTCCCACTCAGACATGCCAATAATTTTATCCTCAACTACAGCTTGGTAACTGTATCAAGACTACTCTGTGCCCCTGCGAGGAGCACAGAAGCCATGAGCTTGAAAACCTAAGCCTAGATCTTTCACCTTCAAATCAATGTCAGTGTGCTGATGATCAACTTGTTCATTAGAATACAACCAAATATAAAGCATGGTCAAAATTCACTTGTATATGTTCAAGTCACTGTGTTCATAAGCTAAATGGAGTGCAAAAATGCAAGCAATGAACTTTGGCTTGAACCCAAGGTCGGTTAGGTCTGGTTTTCAAAACTCTTTCATGAAAGTGCAGATATGATGGTTTTATATTATTATTTAGAACCAATCAAATCCTGAAAGAAGTGTTTTAGTGAAATCCTACTGTCAACTCATGAGTCATTCATGCAAGAGTAGGAGTGATAAAAAGATTTTCCAAATGACCACTATGATGCCATCTTGGAGGTCAGATCATTCAGAACCAACTAGTGTTTCAGTGAAAAAATCCTGTCAATATGACTATCCATTCCAAAGAAGTGGCCATATAAAGATTTTCAAGATGGACATCAAGGCACCTAATTGGGACATTGTGTTTTTCAAATTAAAAAAACTGTCAGTAAGGCCATCTGTTCAAGAGAAGTAACTGCTACAAAATTTGTCAAAATTTGGGAGGTCATATTGGCACAGTATTTTAAAGTAACCACGTAAAGTAAGAAGACTTTTACTGAAAACCACATGAACATAAAAATCCCTTAAAGAGGACTTGTGATGACTAGATTTTCAAGATGGTTGCCATGGCAATTATGCTTAAGATCTAATCAGCACTTTTATTTTTTTAGGACCAACTAGGTATCATAAGTCTTTAGTGTAAACCCCATGTCTATATGACCATCTGTTTAGAGGTAGTTATAACAAGATTTTCATGATGGCTACCATTTTAAAAATATTGGAAGTCAATCAGAATCGTTTTCATTTAGGCCCAACTATATATCATAATAAGTCTTCTCATGAAAGTCCCATGTCACTACAATTATCCATCCAGGAGAAGTTAAAACAAGACTATAAGATGACCACTATGGCCATCAAATTGAAGGTCTGATCAGCACCATTTTCATTTAGGACCAACTAGGTATCATAAGAAGTTTTTTTTAGTAAAAACTAAATTTCAGTCAGATCATCAATTAAGAAGAAGTAGCTATAACAGTACAAGACTTTTCAAGCTGACTACCATAGTAACCTTACTTGAGGTCTGATCGGCACCATTTTTATTTAGGACCAACTAGATATTATGAAAACCCAGTGTGACCACAACTAGTATCCAGTGTGACCACAACTAGTATCCAGAAAAAGTACCCATAAGAAGATTTTAAGACGGTCAATATGATAGCCATACTGAATGTCAGACTGACAACTTTTTCTATTACCAAATTTACTTCATCTGAAGTCTTTTAGTCAAAACTCCATGTCAATACGATCATTCATGCATGATGAGCAGTGATAAGATTTTTCAGATGGCAACCATGATTGGTCATATTGGATGCTTAAGGGCATGTCCAGGCAAGTTTTGTCCCCACAGGATAAACTAGAAATCATAAGAAGTCTTTTAGTAAAACACTCTCACACAGAAGGAGTAGAGATAAGAAGAATTTCAAGATGGATGTATGAAGTACAACATTTTCATTTAGGACCAATTACACCTCAGGATAAAGTGGGGTTTTTTTTAAGTTATTTGGCAATCCTCCCAGTAATTTAGAAGCAGCAATAATAAACTTGTGCTAAGAGTTGTTGAATGACAGGAAATTTTATAAGCTCTTCTGGTCTATAAACACATGCTTAAACTGTTCTAAACACTGATCATACTTGTTCCAAATTGCTTTTGTTTTTTTTTCTGCATGTCTGCAATGTCACAAAAATCATGCCAATTTGGCTTGGAAATGGAAAAAATCATGTTAGGCCAAGCTGTCAGGGTTTCAAACAATGTTTTAAAATTGTTCTAGATACGAAGTAAATAATTATCATCATGATAAATTCTACAAAAAACACCTGTAGGTAAGTGGATGATTCTGACAGCACTATCAGTTTTGTTGACATGCTGTCCCCCTGCTCCACTAGCTCTCATTGTCTGTATCTCAAGGTCTTTTGGGTTAATTATAACTTCAATCTGAAATAGAAACCAAATACACCTAACTGTTTATAGTTCCATTTTAAAGATACAAAGATGATTGTGTGATTATACAAATTCAGGTAAGCATTTGTTCCTGTGTGTGTACATGTTTACCTGTGTAATATTCAATGTCATCTATTCCCCTCTTTCATAAACTAGAGATGTGTCCATGTGGAACAAACATCACTGCAAATACAATGCAACCGAAGGGAAATCATCTATGTCAAACAATGGGAATGACTGCTAAATATTATCAGAAAAAGGTGAAAATGAGACTTAACCTAAACCCTTTAAACATTAAATTTTATTCCAAATTTAGTTCTGACCCATGAAGACCTTCAAAACCAATGCAGGGATTTACAAATTTTATAATAGTTTGGGCAAGCTGAGTGGAAAAATGAACATGCCCTTGTAGAATTTGAGCTTCTGCCAAATATAATATCCCATCATGAGTAAAACAATAAGATGAAGTAAAATATGGCATATTTAAGGAAATTGCATTATATTTATTTAAACTTTGTTTTGTTTTTATCTTTATTGGCACCTTAAAACCATATACCAATAATTAAAGTTATCCAAAGGTACATATGTAAATAATACATATAGATAGATAAAAGTATGCCAATCAGAAAGAGAATGCAGGTATATTTAGAAGAGCAAAATCAGACATGTACATGTATAAAGATAGATAAAGGGATAGGTAGAAAAGGGCTTGGAATTATCTAGATTTTTAAGCATGAGAGAGAGAGAGGAGAGAGAGAGAGAGAGAGAGAGAGTATGAAAACTTGACTGTCTGTAATGATTTATTTATACTCACCAATAAGGGATTTATTAATATTTATTTATCCATTTACCTAACAATCATCATCCAGTCACCATGAAACTGGAGATCTGAATTTTAAAAATGATTTGAGAATACTTATGTTTGTCCATTAAATTGTTTGTCAAGCAGTATGAATCAGCCAGAGCTGGGTACCATAGAAAGTTCTGTACTGCTGTATTTCTGAACATACCACAATATGCACCATGGTATACCACAATTATACCAAGGATAAAACTTGTTGATAAAAACAGAAAGTGTTGACACTTAAGCCTATAATTTACTAGCCAATCTATTAATACAATAGGCATAGAAACTTTGGGTGGGAAAATATATCTAGTGAACATGACAAATTAAAACAATTCACACAGAAAACAAATGATCCCCTGAAAATATTAGAATGATTATCTTACAAAGGAATAAATGTACTTAACACATTAACATAGGTTATAAATAATTTAAATAGTGATGTGTTTTTTGTTTTGTTTGTTTTAATTACAAATTTTTCCAAAAGTAGGAGTTGGCCTGCATATCTTTCACAACATTCAAATTGGCCAGCAGGTTGGCATAAGTGACACGTCAAATATGTGAACAAAGGATCATAACTGTAACTATATTTACAATATTCAAAAATAATTCATGACAAATACAATTATTTGTAAACAAAATGTGGGGAATTATTTTGTCATAAAAAATGAAAATGTGCTGTTTATATCATTAGATTCATAACAAGGTTGCTTGTGAATTTCCAAACATTCCTTACTGACAGAAACTACCAAACAACCAGTACAGTGAAAAAGTACCATGGTACATACCACTGGAAAAATATACAGTGGTAAACTGGTATGCGGATAGTACCATGCACATCTACTGGTCTCCTGTAATTATCATGTATCATGTAAACAACTGCTCATAAACACTGCTCGTTTGTGCTACATTTTTTTAACATCAATCATGCTTAAAAAGAAATCTACCTGGTGGTAATCATTAGAGGTGAGTGTGGTTTATTTCCACCTCAAAGAAAACTCATGAATGGTATTAGTAACAATTAAAACCTACTCACTGTAAAAACAGCAACATGCATCAAAATCATCTTTGAAAAGCTGACTGTTTAGAGTCTGTAATCTGACAAACTGCCTGAGGCTAACTTAGGACCTGAACTCGGCAAATCTCAGAAACATAAAATATTATGTTATAGTTAAAATGTAACTGATATGTAAAAATATAAAAATTTATTCCTTATTCGTCAAAACTTGTATTAAATAGTAAATATTCACATTATCATGTATGCATGAGAAAATCTGATACTGATCTTGACAAACACAACAAGATCAAAAAATGACACATACATTAAGTGAAAGAACCTGTGGCCAATAATGTACAAGAATAATGCACTACATATAAATATGCTAAATAAAGGTGTTGACAAATGTATTGTAGGGAGATCACCAAGTATGAAACTTGCAGAACATAATGCATTAGGAATTGAATGTGACCCCTTGTCTGTACAAAGCATGCACAAAGCTACTGGTGTTATTATGTGTTTTACCCAGATCACCAGTGTTAAATAAAATTTCTTGTATCTCGTATTCCTCTCTCAATTGTTTGGACTCAACCATGGGCAAGTGCATTGCAAACTGACCTTGCCAAAACCAAATCTGGCTAGTGGATTTGCAAATCCCTGTTGATTTGCAGCAAACTTCGTAATGTATATAAGAAGGCTTTACAGCCTGGTGAGTTAAAATAAAGAAGACAGTAACTGTGATGCTGATGAGGAAGAAGATGGTGATCATAATGATGATGAGAAGGACAGTAAGCATGATGATGATGATGATGATGTTGATGGCAATAATGATGAAGATGGTGGTGGCGATGATGGTGATGTGATGGGAAAATGTATGAAAATTTTATTAATAACTTAGTTTCTCCCTCCTATTTTTGTTACAGTCAAGTATGTCTATGGGGACACCTCCAAAAACAGCAAATCATAAATCCATTTTAAAATTTACCTTAACTTTCAACAGCTACTGAAAAGACACATAATAAGAAAGGACCAACATTTGCCATCCCATGTTTGTCATTTCTAGACAAGTTCTATTCTTTTTCATTACTCATACTCTACCTCTGATGGTTGTGGAAGAACAGCCACTGTCATTGTGCTTGTATGTACCCTTCCTGCCTTCTCCGTCTGTGGTACTCGTTGAACTCGGTGAACACCACCTTCAAATTTTAGCATCTTGTACACATTGGGTCCTGAGATACTAGCTATGGCCTTCCTTAAGCCTCCAAGTTCTGCTACTTCAATGTTGACATCTGTAAACTGCCATCCATTGAAGGCTGTGAATGACTTGTACATGTTGTACATATCTGCTGTAAACAGCATGGCTTCCTGACCACCTACCCCTGCATTTAGCTCCAGGATGATGTCACAACTGTCAATTTTCTCATCTCCAACTATAAGGTTCACAAGCTGCATATAGAGAAAACAAAACTAATCATTATGTGAAACTTAACCTCCCCCTCTGTAAGCAGGCTCTATTTACAAAATGGTCCCTCTGTAACCAGGCATGTCCAACAGATTAACCTCTTTGTAATCAGGCCCCCTTTTACAGCTTGGCCTCTCTGTCACAAATGCCCCTTCTACAGATTGGCATCTTTGTAACCAGGCCCTCTCTACAGATTGGCCTCTCCGTAACAATGCCCCTCTACAGACTGGCATCTCTGTAATCAAGTTCCATCTACAGACTTGCATCTATGTAACCCAACTCCCTCCACAGATCAGTATCTTTGTAAGCAGACTCCATCTACAGACAGACCTCTCTATAACTAGCCTCTCTGTAACCAGGCTCCATTCACAAAATGGTCCCTCTGTAACCAGGCTCATTCAACAGATTTGCCTCTTTGTCATCAGGCCCCCTCTACAGCTTGGCCTCTCTACAATAAATGCCCCCTCTACAGCTTGTCATCTTTGTAACCAGGGTCTCTCTACAGATTGGCCTCTCCATAACAATGCCCCCCTCTACAGATTGATATCTCTCTAATCAAGTTCCATCTACTTTCTGGCATCTGCATAACCAGACTCCCTCCACAGATCAATATCTTTGTAAGCATACTCCATCTACAAACAGGCCTCACTGTAACCTGCCTCACCCTAAGGTTCGCATCTCTATAAGCAGATATCTGCAGATAGGCCTCTCTATAACCAAAACTTACTCTGCCAACTGTCCTCATTGTAACCAGTTCCCTCTACTGATTTCTCTGTACTCAGACTCACTCTACAGATTGATTTCTCTGTACTTAGACTCCCTCCATAGACTGATTTCTCTCTGCTTAGACTCATTCTACAGATTGGTTTCTCTGTACTCAGACTCCCTCTACTGACTGGTTTCTCTGTACTCAGACTCCCTCTACAGACTGGTTTCTCTATGCTCAGATTCACTTTATTGATTGGTTTCTCTGTACTCAGACTCATTCCACAGACTGGCCTTTCAGTAGCCATCCTCCATCTACAAAATGGCCTCTTCATACCTGGCTCTTCTATTGATAAGTTTCACTGTAATCTGACTCCCTCTACAGACTGGTTTCTCTGTACTCAGACTCACTCTACAGAATGGTTTCTCTATACTCATACTACCTCTACAGATTGGTTTCTCTGTACTCAGACTCACTCCACAGACTGGTTTCTCTGTGCTCATACTGCCTCTACAGACTGGTTTCTTTGTACTCATAATACCTCTACAGATTGGTTTCTCTGATCTCAGACTCACTCTATGGATTGGTTTCTCTGTACTGAGACTCACTATAAAGACTGACCTTTCAGTAGCCACACCCCATCTACAAATGGCCTCTTCATACTCAGGCTCTTCTACAGAATGGCTTCTCTGTAACCAGACTCCCACTGCAGATAGGCCTCTCTGTAACCAGGCTCCCTACGCATACTGGCCTCTGCAACTAGGCCTCCTCTACCAATTGTCTTACCTGTAATGAGACTCCATTTACTGATGGGCCTTTCTATATTCAGGCTTCCTCTACACAAGGACCTCTTGTAACAAGGCCTACTCAGCTGACTGACCTCCTTTAAAAAAATACTCCAAATGCAGATATGACTCTGTAATGAGGCCCCCTCTACAGATATGCCCCTCTATAATCAGGTCCCCTCTTCAGATTGATTGCTCTGTTAACCAGGCTTCCTCTGCATATTGGCCTCTCAGTAATGAAGGTACACTCCATAGACTGCAAATTCTGTAGCTAGACTCCTTCTGTAGATTGGTCTCTCAGTAATGAAAAGTCACTCCACAGACTGCTAGTTCTACCAGACTCACTCTGTAGTTTAGTTTCTTTGCAACCAGGATCCCTCTGCAAAATGGAATCTCTGTAACCAGACTCCTTCTAAAAAGAGTACCTCTGTAACTAGACTCCATCAGCAAATTAACTTCTCTGTAACCAGACTCCCTCTAAAGACTGACTGCTCTGTAACCAGGTCCCCTCTGTAGACTGGCTTCTTTGTAACCTGGCTGTGTATGCAGGTTGGCATCTGTGTAACCAGACTGCATCTTTAGACAGATCTATCTGTAACCTAGCTGTTTCTATAGATTGGCCTCTCAGTACCAGATCCACATTGCATACTGGCCTCTGTAAACAGACTACATCTACAGAAGTGTGTCTTTGTAGCTACTGCATCTACAGACCAGATTCTCTGTAACACCACTCTTCTGCAGACTGGCATCTCTGTATCCAGATTCCATCTACAAACAGGCCTCTCTTCAATTAGGCTCTCTCAAAAGGCTGCTATAATTATAAGAAAACTAACTGCTAGTGGCCATTGATATTACAATAAAAAGGCAGCCTTCAACTGGAATGACCTGTAAGTAAGATGACAGATTCTTGTCAAAAATAATGTATGTAAATCCTTCCCGATTCTGTAGTTCTAGAGACTAAAGAAAGCCAATTTTTTAACAGTGGTTTGTTTTTTAAAACATGGTAGATCAAAATATTTTACCCTTTTTTAATTTCTGCCAGGTTAGCATAATCAGTATGTTTGGGTCAGAGCAAAATAAATCAGTCTTGTTTCGAATCTATTGATCCTTGATTCATCAATGATATCACACAATACCAATAGTTTTTAATGCTTTCTTTTAAGAATTATGTCTCACTGTGACATAAATGACAGGGTCTTTCTCTTACTTACATCTGTAACTTTAATCATATACGGCCCTTAAAATTTGGTAGTGTAAAACAAATACATACCAAACCTTTTACCTTCTTCTGAATGAGGTTGGCATTATTATATGTGTGTGTGTGGTTAAATTAAAAGTAAAATATCTTTGATTTATATATCCATTTTTTCATATAAACCAAGTTATATGTGTTACCAACCTGAGTCTCCATCTCTGCAATAGTCTGTAAGCATTCATTCTTATCTTCCTCTGCCAATTTCTTAAGCCCCTCATCTTCAATTTCTAGACCTAATCAATAGTTAAACATACATACTCAAACAGAAAGTAAAGATATGGAATCAAAAAGCAAGCATTGTAAACACCAGCAAAATATTTTTTTAAAGGACTGTATGAAAAACCAACGCAAAATGACTACAAAAAAAAAAAAAAAAAAATTTGTCCAGATGGTATTCATTAAGCAGAGAAATTTTTATAATGTAGATCATTAGAATTTTCATAAAATTAAAATCTGAAATATATTTTCTTATGGCAAGACTGCCCCAGTGACTTAAAAACATTGGTTTCATGGGAGGAAAATCTAACTAAATTTATAGCTGGTACCAATAAAGCGATCGTATAACAATCATTATAACAATATTATTGTCATTATCACACTGTGCTTTCTATGACACTTCGTGAAGATAAGTATATGACAACAGAGGTTTTGAATCTTTAATGCAGTTCCAAGCAGGAAAGGAGGAGAGGTGAGGATTGAGGTTGACAGAATGTGAGGGTGAAAACAATTTTTTAAATATATTTGCAATAGATTCCAGTTACCTAATTGTAAGTTTTCTAACTGTTCCTTTTCTTCATATTTTTCCTTCAACCTTATCACAGTTTCTACTGTGGGACCTAACTCCTGCAGCCTGGCAAGTAATCTACCTCTGTCCTTATCATCACAACTCAGTAATGTCATATTAATCTCACCATATTCTTTCAATAGGTGCTCCAGAAAAGACATATACAACTCATTTTCTAGGGTAAATGTTGACGCCTCTGATGAATAATTCCTTGTATAAAGACTCTGTATTAATAATCCAGTCTTCTTGTTAAAAATTCCTGTCCGTAAATCAAATCTGGCATTTGAACAAGTTCTATATATGTCGAACTGGAATAAATATGGTTTATTCTTGCCTAACTGTATGCAGCTTTTAAAGAATTCCAAATAATTCCTAGGACATACATCATTATGAAATGATTTGTTAAACCTGATACTTGGAAACCTACAATTACAACAAAATTTACTAAGATGTGGTATGAAGCATGAATCTTGTTTCAGTTTCCAGAAGGCCGTGAACAATCCTTTAACAGCTACTTGGGTCATGTCCAATCTTCAGCATTTACCTGTGCAAAAATTCACAATAATAATCCATTATATGCATTTGTTGGATATGTCAATCACAAAGAAAGGTCAGAATATTTAGGCAATAATGAAGTACTTTCTAAGTAGGATTTCCAAAGTCCAGGACTCAAACTTAGATAATGCTGGAGACCAAGATTAAAAAATGGCATATCAATATTAAAATTGAGATACAATAAATTATTATTTAAGTACAAAATATTAAAGTGGTATAAACAAATTATGGTATAAATAAGAGTTTAGTGAATGGCACATTACAAGCACAGTCTGTGTATAATAGTTCTTTTTGTAGGTACTAGTTGGGCATAACTGGTGCAGTTTTGTGCTAAATTTCAGTCTCATTTCAAATCTAATGATCCTTGATTCACGAATGAATTACTGCCAAACCATCATTTTCTTATTCAAGTTATCATGACTGACTTTGGATCCTGAAAATCTGTTTCTTTATTATTTCAAGTGCCAGTGATCCACAAAAATTAGGTCAATTAACTTATTCAAGAACAAAAGTTTCTCTGCAAAAATTTTTTTGGGTCATAGTGACCTTGGCCTTTGACCTTCTAATCTCCATGTCAATAGGCTTCTTCTTCACATGTACCATAAGTGCAAGCCCTCCACAAACTTGGACAAGGTACATGGTCAAGAACTATAGTTGTTATACCAAAACCTTTTTCTATCACTGTGACCTTGACCTTTAAGCATTGGACCCCAAAGCCAATAGGTTTCTTTTTTACTCACAGTGTAAGCCAACCACAAGCTTTTATGAAAGTAGATGGTTGATAATTTAAATTTTTGAGTAGAAACCAATTTTCAATTGTTAGCCACAGTGACACTGAGTATTGACCTTTTAACCCACAAATCAATAGGCTTCAACCTTACCCCATGTGCAAGCCATCCACAAAGTTTAGTCCAGATCTGTGATGTAGAACTGCAGCTATTGTGTAAAACGTTTTTCTTCTTCAGTCAATAACCTTGACCTTTGAGTTGCAAGCGATCCACAAAGTTTGGTCTAGGTCTGTGGTGCAGAACTAGTGTTACAGTGCATAAACCAATTTTCTTCTTTCAGTTGCAGTGACCTTTGCCCTTTTGACCCAAACTTAGTGGGCAAAGTGCAAATCATTCACAAAGTTTGGTCCAGGTCTGTGAAAATGAGCTAATGATTGATGCAAAGGCCTTGACCACCTTTCGACCCTGATATCTGTAGGCTTCTTCCTAACTCCAAAATGCAAACTATTTAAAAAGTTTGGTAATGGTTAATGATGGTGAACTCAAGTTATTGTGCAAAAACAAACTAAGGCTGAACATCATAACATAATGTGCTCAACCTTATGGAAGTATAATAAGTAAACAATGAGCCAGCTTATTTTCAACATTCTTTTTTTGCTTCAATAACAAATACCCTCAAACTTTCTGTTTCCATAAAAAAAAAAAAAACTTTTTCTAAAGATAATTTACATAAGCAGTCTCTTGCTCATAATCAAACTTACCCACAATCTTTAAGATCATAAACTCAACAGATGAAAAATATGCAGTGCTTAATAAACTGGATAGCTGGATGCCAAGACCCTTGTAACTCTGTTTTGGTCTCTCATATGCTGAGTTGCCTATTGGGCTTCTCAAGAAATGTATTACCTAATTTGCCCCAAAAAACCATGAGCACTCAGACAAAAGAGCATGATTTTCCTTTTGAAGTTCTTGATAAATTATTAATATTCATAAATTTATAAAGGGAACAAGCAACACATTGTTTTGGTTGTCACATCTTATCAATAATATCCAGGATCTATTGTTGGGATATCTCGATTAGTCCTATAATTTCCAAAGTAAATGCCCGATTTGAAAATCATTTACATATTTGATTATGTGGTTTAGCGCTACGGAATTTTCCATGCTAATTACTGCCATCAATTTAGTATTTATTCATTTACCAATGTACTTAATAATTTCATATTTCTCTGGCATATTTCTTTCCAATTCAATAATTTATTGATATAATGTAACAACTATTTCTTCAAGTTCACAGATGAAAATTGGGAACTGAGACAATTTTGTCATTAATTAAACCAAAAACAAATAAATCACTTTAATGGTTATTGATGACTTTGCAATTTAATTCAACTAATAGAACAAAAAAAAAATTCACAATTATTTTTGTTTAAAATGAAAATAATCTAAACAAGAGGCCCAACTAGGCCTGAGACCACTCATTTGGCTGACATTAGCCTAATAACCAAATGCAAGAGGAGTTGCTTTTTGAGATAAAGGTGTTTAAATGTTTTTTTATATTTTTTTTTATTCATGAAGTTATATTTCTTGGTGGAGGTGGACTGGTATCACATATAAAAATATGATATCCCTTTATGCCACCACTGTGAAATTTTGTTAAATTCTGCCAATTGGTTCTTGAGAAAAAAAATTACTTTAAATTTTTTATATTTTATATAACATAGGCCATATTTGATAGTGTATTTACATCTTTTGGACAAATCTGGAAGATCTTTATGCAAGGATGCTTCTTCAAAAATTTGTCTTATTCTGTTCAGTGGTTTCTGAGAAGCTGTTTTAAAGTTTTTCTATTTTTAATTATGGCAACTGTATTTTGATGGTGGATCTGCATAGCTTTGTGCAAAATTGGTCTAATTCTGCCAAGTTACTTTTGAAAAGTCATTTTAAAGTTTTTCTACTTTTAGTAACTGCAACCATATCACTGCATTTAATTGCACTGGCCGAATGTTTGGGTTGGACTTGTAGATTTAGACTCACAAACTACTGGCCCAAACATCTTGTAACTTAACAAATTTTTTTGGACTGTGTTTCTAACCTCTGTATAAATCAGCCAACTTATTTATATTCAGAAGATGGCAATAAAGTTTGATAAAAGTCAGTACATCTCAGCTGAGATCAGACATTCTCACCCATGCGACAGACATTCTCACCCATGCGACAGAGGAATCTAGCTGTTTTGCTAACCTTACTTTTCTTGTCTCAGTCCAGTCATCTCAGTCAAGGTGTCCACGCGCTAGGGACTACTTTTAAAAAATAAACCTTTGTTGTCTTCTGCTATGCCTGACATAGTTGTTCTAAAATCAAACAACAACAACAACAACAACAACAAACAAATATATAACAAAACAACATAGTAACTTAAGGTCTCTCCATTTTTGAGAAAACACCATACAAAACATTTCGAGAGAGACAGACACATATATGCACACGATGTTGAGCTTTTTGGTATTATGATAATTCGTTCCACACAGCATAGTCAGTTTTATCCTATCTGCAAGCCTGACTCAGTACATTTTCAGGTCAGCGTCATTAAATGTAGCTAAAGCTACCTAACTAGTTTTAAATACTTCGTGTGAAACAAATTATATACTGTTAGCTACATTTAATGACGCTGACCTGAAAATGGACTGTGCTACAGATAGGATAAAATTCTCAATGCTGTGTGAAATGAACTATGACAAAAAACACTGATCTATGCACATAGCCTATAGACCTATACACTTCATAGTCTTCCAACGCTCTTAACAACAACAGAAAACTTAGTAACAGCCAGAAATGTGTTATGTCAAACATGCTTTATTCTATTTTTGTTAAGCATCTCCATTGTGCCCAAGTTCAATCAAAAATATACCTAAAATATTTAATGACAAATAATGCACTTACCAGCCAGAAGGAATCATTTATTTGCCAACACATTAATCCATAAGCAATTTTCACCGTAATACTTGCCATATTTCCAAGACAGAAAAATAAATTTTCAAAGAATCCGTGAACTTGAAAGTTTAGCACATGGTTATCCGCTAGGGTCCGTATTTGGAGGGTCTTTTATACACGGGGGTACTTTTACAAGCAATATTAATTACAACACAAGTAGGTCACAAACAGTTTCACCTCCTCTAAAGAAAAGGAGAGTTATATATAATAGCGACAAGGGTCTCTAATTACCCGTGAATAACCCAAGCACGGACTCTCATGCTACATGTATTTACACTACAACAGAGCTGTGGGCTGAGTACAGTTTCATTATGTACAATATAATTTTCTAAATTGGAACTAATGAAAATGAAACATTTTCTTGTAATAAATATTAACTATTTATTGTTAATTTCATATAACATCCATATATTAAATGTGATAATACCTAAAAACTATGCAATGTTTAATGTTGTTATTTTGTTTTGACTCATGCATAAAAACTGTGTACTTCCGATGACATGTCATGCCACAGTCCTCATTAACATATTTGTATTAATGCACCACATGTAAACACTGGCGCGTGAACTATATTGCACAAGGGAGGAATTCTTTCTTACTTTAAAGGATAATATTGGGTGAGAAAAATAATCTACGTTGGGGTTTCGACCGAGACAAGGAAATTCCAGTCGCGGGGTTATATTATATGTCTCCCCACTTGGCAAACCTCGTGGGGAGACAAATAATGTAACCCCTTGACTGGGATTTCCTTGTCTCGGTCCAAACCCCAACATAGATTCTATATTGCTTAATGTTCTTCACACAACTTTGGTCATTTGACTATGTATTTTGACCATATGAACTCGGTAAAAGCTGTAATGCATTCTGTGTTGATTACAATTAGGTACAATGTATAATAAACTACCCTGCCATCTATTTTGTTTTACTTTCCAAAACATTCCCCTTCTCCCACAAGATGCCTTCAAGTCCTGTGATGATCAGAAGCAGCAAAGCAGCAGGTGTGGATATACAGGAAACTGTAGCTGCAGACCTGCACTAAAGTAGTTCAGGGCATAGGGTCACTTGTCAATGGCTTAAGCAGCAGTGGAACTCAGCAGCCCCCTGGGTGACTAAGCAGACCTTTTTAGGATCACAATGCTCACCTCTATAGCATGAAGAAGGGGCCAGAAAATGTACCCTAAATATTGACTGTTACACCTGAACTATGGTCTGCATACCAAAGTTGAATAGGATTCCATGGTAGCTGTTAAAATTCGCACAAGAAGGCAACACCATGCACCATCAGTGCATTGAATGTAACCACACTAATGAACAGTACATCAGCAGAAAGATCAGAGAGAAGAACAACTCTAGCTATTAAAGGAGTGGTCAGATTCAATATCCAAATAGTGGTCCTGAATGAAACTCTCCTAGATGAGGAAGGACAACTCACTGAAGAATGAGCAGACTACAACTTCTGGAGTAGTTAACACAAACAACATAAAAGCTGGTGTAAGGCTTTCCATCAAATCGCAGCTAGTCAGCATGCTCATAAATGTCCTCAAAAGGCCTAAATGATAAACTCATGCAAATGAGACCCTGACTGTCTGGAAAAAGACATGCAACTGTCATCTGCACTTATGCAACCACCATAATCAACCCATATGAGATCATGGGCAAATTTTATGAAGACCTGGAGTCTATTTTGCAGACAATGTAGACAAGCTCATCATCCTAGGTGGCCTGACAATGCTAGAACTGGTGTAGACCATCAGACATAGCCATTGACCCCTGATATAGTATTGCATTTGTACATGAGTAAGATCACAGTCATCAGGTAAGTGAACAACACAGATTACTGTCGTCAAGATATTTATTCTCTCTCTCTCTCTCTCTCTCATAATGGGGCATAATTTTTATTTGATCATGCAGTGCAAAAAGGAAAATGTGATGGAATATGTCTTGGTCATGAAAATTCATCTTCTAACTTGTCAATTCTAATGCAATCAAATTGAAACAACGTATATATTACTAGTGCATGCTGCTTTAGTGCAACTACATCTGATGCATGTTAATTTGTAATACTGACGACCATGTAATTGTTTAAAATTCTTTTTAATGTGGGTCCTATATTTTTTCGTACATGACCTCTTTCCCAAAATGAAATATTTTTTACACATTAACTTTCATACTTATTGGAAAAATTCTTTATTCCATATAAAAAATTATGTGACATTTGATAAAACGATTTGGATGACATAATCCATATAAGAGTCGATTTGGAACATAAGATGAAGCTAGGATTTCCTGGTCGAATAGTATTGCCTTACAGGCCAGCAAATACGGTAGTAGCAATTCATGTAAACACTGAAAACACAGACTGGAATGACATTTATTAGGCCAGCAAATACCGTAGTAACAATTCATATAAACTCTGAAAACACAGACAGGAATGGCATTTATTTTTTTATGTTTTAAATTTTTTATTTTTTTTGTTGTGCTGACCTCCAACATCAAAGTCAACATGCTACCAATGTTATTAGTTGATCGAAACTAATGCAATCTGCTGTAAGGAATTGCTTTTGTATTAAAAATAACTGACATAATATTTACAATTGAAAAACTCTTACAAAAGACCTCGTGGATAATATACCTTATGGACGTTATTTGTTATTGGGTAAGGCAATATTTGCATGCGAACATGGACGCAGACATCTTAGCTATAAAAAAATATTTTATTTAATACGAAACATTTTTGACGCAATTTCTTCAAATCGCAATGTATTCATTAGTCAGAATAAATCGTGAGATATTAACTCTTATAAAGCAAAATTTTATAGATAAAGATTTCCTATATAATGGAAATAAATTATATATGGCTATTTATTCTTTTCTGCAAAAGGATTTCAGTGAGGTTTAGTTTGTAGAAACCCACTCTTGCAATGGCGGCGAAGAGAAAACCAGAGAGCAGCCAAGTGCCGGCTGAAGAGAATGACCAACTTATCATACGACCATTGTTAGTCTCTCTCTCTCTCTCTCTCTCTCTCTCTCTCTCTCTCTCTCTCTCTCTCTCTCTCTCTCTCTCTCTCACACACACACACACACACACATACACACATCAGGGTTCAGTAACGAAACTGTTATGCAACGTATTTGGATAATTTGCATGTGATCTATGTTCATCCCTTTTAATAATGTAACTTTCCATGCATGTTAGTTTAATGTGAATCAAATAACAGTTTTTATCTTGAAATGGTAAAATTAATCTCTTAGACGCAATGTGCGGAGCGCATTGGGTTTAAGGGGGAGGGGGGAATGTGATGGTGAATGGAAATGTAATGTTTTTATATACTTGAAGTAGTTCTTTAATATATGAGGGGCTAATTTAGGACTTATTTACACTGAAATTCAAAATTACCCCTCCCCCTCATTTCTACATGAAGTATTTATTTAAGCTCTGTTTATGTAGGACCATTTTTACCGGTCAGTGCACACATCCAATCTCAGCGCATGTTGGATAGTCCGATCGCGGCGTGTGTATACATTTCATTTTATATATGCATTTTGACCAGTCCAGCATCAGGTCGGGCGGAATTACTGTTTGTGGTTGTTGAAGCTTAGTACAGTCACCATTGTTTGGCGTTAGATCAGACTTGTGTTTCTAAAGAGCTACTCAGTTGAGACGATATAATTGTCTGTTTGGCGTACAAGATACTTAGAAATTCAGCGCTGCCCCATTAATTAAACCATTTATTAGATTATTTTGTACTTTCCTAATTTCCATCCTAAGTTTAGTCTCCATCCACTAAAAGCATACCCTTCTTTGTAACTGCTTATTTAACTACTTATTTACTTTAAGTAAACCTTATTATTTTCATTGGAATTTTATCTTTGCTTCTTGATTTCAGTTAGTAATAATTTGAATTTATTGAAATGAGCTATCTTTCTTTTTCTTCTCTCTGTTGTTCTGCTTTTAGAACTTTGTGTCTTGCTTTCTCTCTCTCCAGTATCTAACTTATATCACCGAATACCCTTTTTAAATAAAATGAACCTGGGTTAGAATAAGTGAAATACATGGGGACTATTTGAACGTTTCACTCCGTCCATTCGTCCACTAACTTCGCTGGTGTGCATCAGCCCCCACCCCACCCCCCTCCATCAATCACGTCAACTAATCATCGAGGTCTAAAACTAGGAGAAAGCCCTATTTAGGTTTTGTAAAGAATTGCCCCCATTATAGTAGCTATGCTCAAACTTTCTTGAAATATACGTTTGTAAGAACTACTAACTTTCTGGATTTACTGGGGTCTCATTATTACATATTTATATTTGTTTCTTCCATAAATTCAAAGGTATTACGCTGATTAAAAATATGAAACCTAAGCTTGTATTCGAAGTTCCCAGAATTTGGACAGCAATTTCCTCATCAACAAAAGGGAATTTGCAAATATATCAAAAATGGAAACATTTTTTATAGTAGCTTAAACTTGATAAATGTTTGATATCCTTATAATGTCTTCAAGAGAATTAAAATGACTGAAAACATGTGTCTCCATTGTTTTTTCCTTTCTAGGATAATTTGGCAGTAAATCGTCCTTGATTGATATTGTACATTAGTATTCACATTGCATTGATTTACTCTGAAATAGAAACATAGCCCACTTAAATCAAAGGATATTAATTCATATTACTGTTCATTACTTCAGTTGCACCCTTCTTGTACCTGATAGTTGGGTAGTAAATTAAAAGTCAAGATATTTAACACTTCTGAAGAATACAAAGGGGTTAAACAGTGTTTTTAAGTCCATAGGTTGGTGCTAACAATCGCCAAATGAACAACCGAAGTTTATACATCTTAAGCTGGTGATAAGTTATGAATTTGTTATGGTATGTGCCGATTTTAGCCAAAGAGTTGACATAAATTTGCAGTATAACATATTTTTGAGCCTTTCGAATAACATCAGTGATCATATGTACTACTTCCATCATGCTGACAGTGCATGTTCCAGTTTGGATTATATGCCTGACCTACTTAATTGAAAACTTGATTTTAGTCAATGCACATCAGTTAAAATTTTCAGCCATATCTATAAAAAAAAAATTTAAATTGTTGCTCTGAGTAAAAATGTATTTGTAGGGTGCCAGTAACGAGGATTTGGGTTTTTGACTTTGCATATTAACCAATAATAACATGTAAGACATTATTATTTGAACACAGAGTATGTTGCAAAAAATGACCTGTGATTTCCAAGTCTGATGCAAATTTCCAAAAGCATATTAGAGTTATTCCCTACTTTGTACATAGCTAGTTAATATCTTTTGGAAGGCAGTATTTTTTCTCTTAGGTAATCTGGTCATATTCTGAACACTGAGTTCACTGACATGAGAATGACATGTAGGCCTACTGTATTATGAACTGTGCAAGCAATCAACCCAGTGTATTGTAACAAGTTTTTGTTATTTTAAAAGCAGATAATTTTGGTTCTTACTGAAACATCATTGTACAGTAAAAACTGCTATGAGCGACCACCTATCATTTCCGACTACAATCATAATGCATGAGTCGATTTTATTATGTAAATACTCTGTTATGAGCGACCACCTACTGAACGCGACCAGCGACTGCGATGTCTTGGCAAAATATGCATTTCGACACTGCTGTGAATGACCGCATCGCAAAAACAAGGATAAACTCCACTGACCTTTATTTAATCCCTGTAAGAATGACCGCTCATACCTTTCTAAATAAAAAATTTTTAAAAAAAAATAGGCTGGCTACTGATGTCTGAATTTTTTTAGCTATGCTTATAGTGTTTTACAGGGGTCAAGCTAGACTTGAATTTTAGGGAGAAGTGACTTCTCCTTTTGGACAGAACAGGGAGAAGTGAGAGCTCAACAGGGAGAAGTGGATATGAAGCAAGAAACGCAATATATATATATATATATATATATATATATATATATATATATATATATATATATATATATATATAATGTGTGTTCTCTTATTTGAATTATGCCCTTTACTTTCTAGTAGAAAATTTTCTTAGTATATTTTGGCCATATGACTCTAAAAGAGAATAACAGCAAATGCACTGTAACAAAATTTGACTGAGTAACTAGATTACATTATTGTAATTGCAAGTTGGTAAAAATGCTTAATCAACTACCCTTAATTCTTTTATATTTTTGTATTTATTTTTTATATGCATTTTAAAAGTTCACAATAATGGCACTTTCAAAGATTTCTAAACACGTTTGACACAACCCCTGTACCATGTACATGAGGGCAAATGCACAAGTGTCCTCACTTTGTTGCGGATAAAACATTACTGTAACTATTCATACATAACACACTAAAATGCATAAAATTACAGACATGGCTCATTTATAGTCGGTATATGAACTAAACCCTTCTTTCCAACCGAATCAACACTGACGTGAGTGCATCTATTTTCAGAAGGATGTGTTTTTGTAATGTAATCACTCTATCTAGCTTCATTACAACAGTCCATGATAGGATTGCAAATTTATGATTTATTTATTTGTCTACATCCTTGTATTAATTTTAGGCATTGATTAAATATTATCTGCTTCGCAACTTTTTTCCGTATTTTCACAAATATGAGTCCAGTCAGAAAACAACTTGGACCTTATAATGCTTCTCGCGAATTCCACAACATAGCATTGTCTCATACGTTTCTGACCTAAATAACTGCATTTTAAAGTTAAATCTTAAATAACATAATACCTAGGCTTTGCTTTCTATGAATTGTATATTTGTCTGTATATATTTGCTCGATAATTTATGAAAACAATCTAATAAACTGGTACTTTCTAGATATAGCGATGTCTGCCATTTTTTTCCCCATTACTGGTACACTTAGAGTTTCAAACTAATTTTATGACGAAATAGTGTACAAGAGGTAGTTAAAATATCCAGATCACCAATTTTATTCTTGAAACACAAACTGCTATATACATACTATTGTTAAAGTTTCGAAACACAAGTTTGTATGTTTTATCATCGAAGAATAACATGTGCAAATCGGGTAGTGAAAGAGGCCTAGTTGCCAACTCGATAAATGGTTAGGTGGTCAATCAGTTATCAAAACACATACCTGTGAATGTACAAGAGTTTATTTGTCAGTGTAATTGATATCAAAACTAGGCCTAGCTACTGATGGATTGAAGAATACTTTTAGCTACAACACAATACTAAAATAAACCTGCCTAACGCAAGGGGGCATCTCAAAATGTATTTGTCAATGTACCTCTAAAGAAATCACAGGGCGAAGTAATTTTCTCTTTCCTAACAGAAGATGGCGAAGTTTACATTTTTTAGGCGACTTAATCGCCCACTTCGCCTGGTAGCGTGACCCCTGGTTTTATAGTTTCTGTCGTAAACCAGACTAAAGTATGTGCAGATTATTTCCTAGTCTGGTTCCCTGCATCGTATGCTCCCTGCATTGTTGTCCGCTATTCGTATGGGGTGAGCAATGCAGGGAGCATACAAAGCAGGGAACCAGACTAATTATTCTGTGCTTAGCCTGCTTCCCGGCATTATTGTAGGACCCGGCATCCCTATGAATGACCATATCATGAGAACAGACAGACACCACTGACCTATATGTAATCAATTGTTACAATGACCGCTTGATTAACGATTGTTCTGATCAAAAACAAAAGGAATATTTATTAAAAAAATGGATTGTTGCTACTGCTGATATATGCTACACAGTCCATAAACCAGGTTAGTGTACAAGTCACAAATTGCCGTTGTAGTGCCAAAGTTGACGTAGTGGTCGCGTATATTGTTTGTCTTTAGAGTTAATCCATATTGCCAGGGGCGAATAAGGTCATTGTCTATTAAACCAGCGAGAGAAGCATTTGCAGGATTTGATTGATAGTGTTCAGGACTTGTGATGTTTGTTGTTTTTCCCCCCGATCACAAAGCTGTCGTCTATTCAAGTTGGTGCGACCAGGTTACACACTTTGCTTATATATAGAGTTAATCCCTGTATGTCATCTTTGAATGAAGCCATTGACTTTTGTCTCTGAGTAAATGGTTCTGTTTCTGGATGAGATAATTGTTTCTTTTTATTTCATTAATTGTTAGATATGTAACGCACATGTATAGATTTTTCATATTGAACCACAGCCCAGTCAAAACCATCTTTATGTTCGATATTACAACTGAGCACTAATAATTTTAAGACCTAGAACCTTAATAACAATGGACGAACTTCCAACAAAAAAGAGACAAATTTTAAGGCTGGAGAAAATAATTATTGTGACTGAAAGAAGTGAAAAAGAGCAGACCACTCGCAAAAGAGCAGTTTAAACATCGGTAAAACAAATTTAGGTTGTTGTAAAGGAAAAGGAATAATTCAGAAATGATTTCATATGCTAAAATACGTGATCTTCAAATGTAAATGTGATTTCATGTTTAATGATAGAAGTATATCTTTATTGCTATATAATTTTGTTTTTAGATGAATGCATACAATATTTTAGTAAGAACTATTAATAAAGAATAGAATATATGTCCAATGATTGTGGTTATTTTTCTTGAAATTGTTCTGAAACTGGACCTTGGAAACTGGTCTTTTTCTACAAACCTGCTATGAGAGACCACCTGTCTTGAGAGACCGCTTTTTGTTGGCAGAAGGGGCGGTCCCTCATAACAGGTTTTACTGTATTATAATACAAGTTACTACAGGTTAGGTAGATGTTCTGGTACTTCAGATACGTTATAATTATTCATTTTTATCCAGATAATAATATTTTCATTTTTCTACTTACAGAGGAGCTGGTCAGGAAGTTGGGCGATCATGTATTCTCCTCGAATTCAAAGGCAAAAAGATTATGGTAAGACTGCTGTTTTTATCTCCAAGTTTTAATGTTATGATATTGTTATACCCTCCATCAATCCCTTATGTTACTGTTACCCCATCACTTCCAAAACTATTGGAATATGACATTTATTTATGCATAGTATTTCACTTAATTTTCCATATAGCCTTGTGTAAAAGGGGTATTATTTTTGGCTCCCTACCCAGAGGTCCCATGAAGAGAGTTAAATCATTACACTTTGTATTTCAATACTCCATATGATAGCTTTTTGTAAAGGTTTATTATTTTTGGCACCTAACCAAAGTGTCCCTTTGAGAGGTTCAAAAGTTACATATTGGTATCTCACTTGTCCATGTGATAGCCATGTGTAAAAGGGGTATTTATTTTTGGCTCCCAACTTAAAATAGTGGTCACTTGGAGAGGGTCAAACAAATGTAATGAATATATTTTTTTCAAAAGAGCAATGACATTTAAAAATATTGTGACCAAACTATACATGTATGGTCATATGCAGGAGACCTAAAATATATGTAACCAATCTTGGGGTTATGCCCCCTTTATTGCAGGCTGGGATGGGTGGGGAACGTGTTACACTTATTGCTCTATTTGTGTGTGTGTGATTTGGATTTTTAACCTAGCTTTAAAAAAATTTCAGTCATATCGTTACACTGTCTGCAGTGTGGCAGTTTATAGTGATGTCTAGCACTGGGGCATCATGCTGCAGACATGTAGCATGATGTTCCAGCCAGTCACATTATCCTGACACTAGGCAGTCCAGACTTAACACTAACCTTTTAATGCTGAGCGCCTAGCGAGGCAGCTGTTCATACCATTTTATAAGTCTTTGGTATGACTCATCTGGGGTTTGAATCCTCGACCTCTCACATTCGAGGCAGATGCTCTAACCACTAAGCCACTGGGGCAGTCCGCTCTATTTGTAAATGTTTCCTAGTACACATGCAACTCTGTTGCATACCTAGTATTGAACCTAGATTGTAATAATAAAATCTTGATCAAATCTATAGATCTTTTTTAAGCAGAAATGGGTAGGTGTTTTTTTTTAGTATGTGCAATATTTCATTGTTAGATGACCTCAACTAAGTAGAGATAAGCTATTATCAAAAAAAAAAAGAACCTCATCTGCATAAGCATCTGCACAAATAGTAGCATATATGACTATGTACCAGCGGTAAATGTCTGCAGTTCTTAATCCAATGTGTTAGGCAGCAGGAGGCATTTTTGCAAACTGTATAAATACTATGCTGTTATACTTGGAATCAAAAAACTGAGTGTATGGATCTTGATGAGTACTACATCGTCATCACAAAAGTATGTCACTGCGACCTATATTTCATAATTGACTGACTGGTTAATTTTTATTTCAGTTTGTTCTTCTCAAGTTCTGTTCATGCTAGAACAGCAAGCTCGATGACTGTATGCATCTGTATTAGTATCACTTCATTACCACTGAGAAAGGTTGCTGTTTCACATTTTTCTGTCTTGGATTAAATTCTTTTGTTGAACTCACCAAATAAGTTTTTGGCATGCTTTATACATGTATATCCTGCTATACCTGAATTCATGGAACTTGGTGAAGAGACATCTTGATTAGTACTGCACCTTCATCACAAAACTGGGTCACTGTGACCTATATTTCATGTTTCACTGACATTTGTTAAAGTCTGTGTTTTAAGTTTATTTTTCAAGTTCGGTTCAGATAGCCTAGTAAAATTTTTAAATTAGATGATTATCTGCATTGCTGTTAGTACCACATACTTACCACAAAGAAAGTGACATTATACTTGGTTAGGTTAAGGTTGTACATCTGGCTCATGACCAAGTAAGTGGGGGGGGGGTGAGAGAGAGAGAGAGAGAGAACTTGTTACCCGTCTGGAAGCAATACTTTTTTTAACCAATTTTGATCAAACTTGCAATATTGGCCTATATCATCAAGAATTCATTGGGCTTGGTAATGATCAGGATCCTTGCATTTTAATGAGGTAATCTTGAATCAGATTACCTGAGCTTGTTGCCACTCGGGAGTTGATATTTCTGATCCAATTATGATCAAATATATGCTTATGTCATCAAGATCATGTACAGGTTAAGTAATAAGCTAGATGCATGCATGTTAATAAGTTAATCATGTCTTGATAGGATGAGCTTGCTACCACGCTGAAAGCGGTATTTATGCTCCAGTTTTTATCGGACTTGAAAAATTGGCTTATATCATCAAGATCTTGCATCTGCTTGATTGAGCTTACAGCCACTATGAAAGCCACATTTTGGATTTAATTTTTATCAAACTTGGAATTTATGCTTCTGTCATCAAGATCTTGGACTGTTTCAGTTACATCTGATTATCTGATCATAATTATGAACAAATTTTGATTAAAAAGGAAAATGGGTTTATATCATGATATTGAGCAGTTTAAAAAGTAAGTGGGATGAATGTATAATTAGGTTATCTTGCATCTAATTAGATTAGCTTATTACCACTCTAGAAACCATATGTTTGATCTGTAAGGTTTATTATCAGTGTGATCATGGATGATTTTGATTATGAGCAAGTGACTGTGTGTATGCCTTTATCTTTAGAATTTCAATTGGGAAAAATACCAAAATAGGAATAGTCAGCATAAAGATTGGGGAGTAGTTTATATAGGATGTGTTCTTACAATACAGTGACACTTTTGAAAACGGGACAATTAAGGACAAACAGAAATGTGTGGTTTTCAGAGGGTTCAGATTCCAGAAGTATATCAAGAGTGGAGTGCATTCTAATGTCATTTAAATCAATGTCTATACTGTAAGGATATGTTTTCAAAAGAGAATATTATTGCTATTTTTTATTGCATTATTACAAAGTCAACATAGCAAATGATTAAAAAACATAAACACAAGGTGAACAAACTTAAAGCAGATGCACGTTGATGATATTCCACCAAAGTAGTCTCCATTCATCAGAATTAGCCCTTTTGCATGAGCAAAATTCCAGAAATTACAGGCATTGAACTCTGACCTTATTCTCTTCACTAAATTTAACAACTGAATGTTATTGGTGTCATCAGCCACATCTCTCTCTCTCTCTCTCTCTCTCTCTCTCTCTCTCTCTCTCTCCCCCCCCCCCCAGGTCTGACAGAGGATATTCTGACGCAGTGTCAGAGATATGATAATGGTACTCTCTACAGTAGTGCTTTTTTGGGTGGTTTTTATAGAATATTGAGCTCTTAATTTATCCATCCATCCATTCACCTCCTTGAAATCCAGAATGTTTGACTGAGAATCAGGTACTTTCTCCTGTATGATTGAACACCCAAATAAGGAAATGCCTTGAATCATGCTTGCTGAAATCAGTCATAAATAAATTTAATTAGTTATTCAAATTTGCACAGTGTGCTGACCCAAAATTTGATGCCACATCCTTTGTTCTCATACTCTGTGATGTATTCAGAATTTTGTTTTAGAATGTCAAAGACTAGATTTTCTGACACCAAAAGCTATTCTAAGTTTATTTGGTGGAAAGGCTTAGGAACTTCCAGACACAGAATCAATTCAACATATTTCTGCTTGGTTGGGGATTCAGAGATGATTTTTAGAGGATTTAGACACAATTTTTAGTAAATATTATAGCAAATGAACATTTACGCAGGAAATATTAGAAGAAAAGGACTTTTTAATCATTTTGAGTAGTCATGATTCAATTGCCTTGGAAAAATTTTTTAAAATCTTGTTAACATAAAAAGCAACTGAATTTAATAGCACATTGTGAAGGTTTCAATAAATAAATAAACGATCAGCTTTGTTATTTTTTAATTTGCACCTGTATTGAATGGCATTATTTCACAGATCAATCATGCACATATACTTAACTATTGTACCCAAGTAACATGACACAAATTGTGTTTCATTTGTCAGTTATAATATTATGAAGTTGACCTTTCTCACTGCTTTTGATTTTGCAGGTAGCAAGGCTTTTGGAATGAAGTTTCGATTAAAAAATCTAAATCTGCAGGAATAATTGTGAGAATGTCTCAAGTATCTGGATTTCTGAGGTTTCAGTTTATAAGGTTTTTACAACAAAAAATATATAATTAAATGTCCATTCCAACCCAAAATGGCTGGTTTACAGAGAACTTTGCATTGGAGAAGGTCTGCTTTTTAGACATTTCGCTGCATTACGTAAGTCTGTTGAATGAAATGGTCAGCTATTATATAAGTCAGGTGAGTGTTATCATGTCCACTTGGATCTGTTGCTGTTGTTCTGTATAATTTGATTTTATTGCTCTTTCCCTTTCAAAGTTGGACTGTGGGATTCATCCTGGCCTCAATGGATTTGCATCACTTCCCTTTCTGGATTTTGTGGAGGTAGAAGAGCTAGATCTGTTGTTAATTAGCCAGTAAGTATGATTCCCAAACTCTCTGTTCTTAAAACTCATGGAGCATTAAACTCAAGCCCAAGCTAAGAACCTCAAATGGAGATATGGTACTTGGAAAATATATCGGTCAGTGAATCTAAGCAACCTAAAAAATGGTACTAAAAGTTAAGAAACTTCCATGAGCCGAACATTATGATTTATGTGCAATTTTAGCTTAAGCCTGAGTTTCTTGTTCAATATATTTTTAGAATTTGGGGTCAAGCCTTTGTAAAGAGATACAGCTGTCCCTCATTATAACATTTTCATTATAATTCAGTTTTGGATATAGTGTGGTACTGGTATAAACCCTATGATCAAAATTAAACCATTGTGATTGGTATGTTGAATACATGAAAATATGGGTTGAAAGAAAATAACATTAAGCATTGTATTGTATCTTTACCTCCCTTTTAAAACATTATTATTTTACCAAATTAAATGCATATATACCATGTATTAAATTTAAGTAACTAAAATTATAACTTCAGATCTCCCTGATTATAATGCAGTACTTGGGGTCCATAAATGATGCCCTCATTGTGTAGTGAGAATGATAGAAAATTATATCAATAGTTCTTTGTGTGTGTTCAAGACAAAATTGGGGACATAATTCCAGTCAAAATTTATAGTAATAATTTTTATTTATGAAAACCAGAGTTTTTTTCTAGAAATCTTGGTGTTGGTGCATTTAATTTTGTCTAATAATAATGTTTGAAAATCAAATAAAGATATACTGGTATTCGAAATAAGCACCTTTGTTCACAAAAAGTGGTAATCCAAATAGAATAACCACTATTCTCTTAAACATTGTGTATTCAGTAATTGAAGTTTTTCATGATTTTGTAATGTGCGAGACATGATCATTCTAGTTTTATGTGCAACATCTTTGACGTTTCATAGCTGCAGTGATCTTTAAAGGTCCAAGACCATGGCTTTGTAAACCCTTTAGTCCTTTTCAAAATTCGGCTTCTGAATGGCCTCCAATTGGTCTTCCTCATCCCTGTTAATAGTAGAACATACATCCTGCTGATCAGGGTCTATATTTTCTTCTTTAAATACGTTACCCAATCATAATACCTTAGGAGACCTACTACTGCCTCGCAAATCCAGCCCTCCCAGATAACACCTTTAGCCAAAAGGGCTAAAGTTATATGACCACCGAGGTGGAGGTCAGGCAGAGTGATCACCCCTTAATATATGCATTGGCAGCAAAACCCATTAATATCCTTGTTACTACTTCTGCTTATGCTGAGAAACATGCTTTCACCATGAGAGATTTTGCAAAAAGCCAGAATCAACTTTGATACAACATTGGAGGAGTTCCCACTTCTGTGGAAAGTATACTCCATCTATATTTCCAACTTTTCTTTCTTTCTATGTCAACAAAGTTACAATTTTACCACGCTTTGTCATCTTCATACATGTAATTGTACTTTGGTACTTGTATGTGTAGCCTGTGCGATTTCACAATAAGTTTGGGCTCTATGTTCATGCAAGTTCTTGAGACCTATAGAAAACTCTTAATGTATAATTCTGCAACAGCTGGCTACATACAGGTGAGTTTTCTCTGCTAATACATTTAGTGTCCACATGCCATGCTTCATTTCATTTACCTGTATGGGTCATCCTTGAACCTGGATGCTTCATAACTTATTAAATTCATCTACTATTTTCCAGTTAATGCTGTAAGGTATAGCTCTGCACTGACTTTATGTTCAGTAATAAGAGACAGGTGCAGAGCTACAAGAGGTTTGTACAATTTGTCTTACAGATTAAACCAAGTACAAAGCACAGACATGCATGACTAACAACAAAGACACTATAAGCCTACATGCTGACAATGTGGGAATTTTTGGCCGATATGGGAGATAAATCAATGAAGGGCTCTCCAGTTAGAAAAGGCTGGAAATCTACTGAAGCAGACACAGCCCTGGCACCTATGTCATCACCTCAGGACTCCTTATTGTTGGTGATACCTTTAGGCCTTGCCTCATAAAGTTTCCACTCTACAGCTTTTAATGATCAGCAAAACAAAGTATCCTCTTCCTCAGCTGATACATGGAATGGTCACATGGATAAAATATCCTGTATCTTGTTCAGCATTATGTCTTGGACAATGTCCTCCCTACAAACATGGCCTATTTCCATTAAGACCAGCCTAAGCCTGCTACAAGGGAACTTCAGGAATAACGACCTCAACATCTGCATAAAAAGTTACTAGGAGGCAGTCTGTTGTCCATTCTGTTGAACTCAGTGTATACAAGCAATTATGGAGACCAGTTGGACCCACATATGGCCTCAGAGTACTCTCTATTTACGATGCCAGGCTTAGTACCTCAACTTCCAACAGATGTCTTTTCTCAGTTCTCTCAACCATTGGTCTGTAGAGTGGACTCATTAACTGGTGACTGGTTGGAAATCACTGTTTCTGCATCAGGGTGCTCCACGTGTTTTGTCAGCAGTAGACCTCAACACTCTTTGCCAGCTCTTTCTCAGGCAACTTAAGAGATGTCAGCCTCATCTCATGCTGGCAAAGACAACAGTGCTTGTTCTCAGGCTCCTTCATCACTTTTTGACTACACTATGTTGCAGGAAGACTCAGCCTTCAGAGCTTCGATTAAAGATGTTTTCTGCCTTTTACCTCCAGAGTTCTTCCCTCCTCCTCATACCCTATCAACCACCTGGACCAGAGCTCCAGCATCTGTTGATCTTACCATGAGAAAGTAAGAATCCAACTTCATATTACTTCCACAGTCTGATAGAATCACAGATATTTTGAACTGTTTACATGATCATTTACAAGATCCCAGCAATCAGCCATCTCTTTTTCACAAAAAATGCCTTCTATCACATTTTTATCAACGGTTCTACTATTGCCATAAACAGTTTTTCATTTGGACACACCTACATTTGACCGGGACATTGCAACTTTGGGGATGACAAAACCATACTCCATTTGTAAGGATCGAACATCTTTCATTAACACTCAACAATTGGTCTGCAGTGTAGTAGCTGTGGGCTCTCTGTTGGACTGGGTTTTGATGGCTGTCTTCCAACAGGCGGAACAGAACTCATCTTCTCTTACTGCAGATTCTGCAGTCTTGAAGGGCAGCAAATTTGCAGTTGGCAGAACGAGAGGTGATTTCTGAGGGATTCAGCATCACTCTTAAAATGCCTCCTCCATCAGCTATAAATATTCCAACAGATCTGTTCAAAGCCACCTTGTTGCAGCAAGAAATAAATGATCTTCTCCAAAAAAAGGGTGGTAGAAATCATTTGAAATATGAATTCCCTGGGATTTTATTCCAGACATTACTTGGTCCCAAAGGCAAACAGCTCTCTGTGCCCTGTCATTCATGTAAGCGCCCTCAATCAGTTCATTCGTGCTCCATGGGTCATGATGGAAACCACAGTGCATTTTGAATGCCATTCAGGAGGGAGACTTAGCAATCAGTATGGACTTAAAAGGTGTATATTTTGTCATCCTGTTCCCAATGCTGTTAGAAAATTCCAGTGATTCACCTGTGACATTGTTTATCAGTTCTGAGTGCTCCTATTTGGACTCATCATCTATCCCTGGGTCTTCTCTCATCTGAACTGTGTTGTGGCTCATGTCGGGACCATCTCGAAGGTGGCAATATCAATTCACCTGGACAATATCCTGCAAAAGCATCAGGTTAGTTATATATTAGAACACGATATGATAACCTTTGTTACAGTACTTACAAATCGGGGTTTCCTCTTCAGCAAAGAAAAATCCAACCTAGTACCATCTCAACAATTTGTTCATTTAGGTATGGAATTCAACACACAGGAATGGGCATTGAAAATCACGTCCATGTGGCTTCGTTACTCTTGAGGGAATCTCTCTCCGCATAGGAATTCTTTCACCTTCTTGGCTTGCTGAATGTGGCAATGGACCTTATCATCCAAGGTTGCCTATATATGTGCCCATTACAAATGATTCTTCTATCCCAATGGAGGGGCACCGAGTGGCCAAGTGGTCTAAAGTGCTCACCATTCCGGATCACTACCATCTCACCTCAGTCTGCATGAGTTTGAGTCTCGGGCTCGGCTAACGTGGGTACGTGAGAAAGCCTGCCAGTAGCTTCTCATGGGTTGGTGGTTCTTCCTGCACCTGTTATACTGGCCGCCATGTATAGCCTATCTTGTGCTGAAAAAATGGCATTAAACCCTACAACAACATATCCCAATGGAGGCCAAAACTTTGCCCAGTGTACCAACTTCTCTCCATTTGCACAGGTATGAGGTACCATCTGCAGACTTGGAGCGACACAACTTGGCTCACAGTGGGTATACCTCTGCAAGTAAAACTGCCAGGGACAGCATTTTTTGTACAGAAGACTTGGGGTGGACCTGATACCGTGAAAACATTGGAGTGCTGTCTCCTTAGGACAGGCATCTACATATTGATATCATCGAGATGAAGGCCATTTTGGAAGCCTTTCACTGGTGGCAGAAATTTTGAACTGGAAAGGGAATACTCATTCTATATGACAACTATATGGTGGTGACTTAGAACAAATGGCAAGGCAAAACCAAGTCCCCAGATCTTTGCATACTGGTGTGGGACTTTATAAAGTGGTGTCATCAGCAGCAAATCCGCATCCAAGTACATCATATTTCTGGAAGTCTAAATGTAATAGCATAGTCTTTGTTCTGAAAAATCAGCTTATACAGATGAAATGGTCTTTCCATCTGTTAGTTTTCACTCAGATATGTACCCAGTGGGACCGACCATTGGTGGACCTGCTTGCGACAAGGTGGAATACCAAGCTCCAATCTCGGATTCCAAAACCTGGGCAGTCCACACCCTATTCATAGATTGGAACAGCCTAGATGCACCTGTCTACCCGCCAACACCTCTGATTCCAAAGATAATACAAAAAACAAGAGAATCGGAGTGTCGCCTCATCCTCATTGCACCACTCAGATGGGAGAAGTCATGGATCAACAATTTCATCAATTTCACAATGGAAATTTCCCAGAAAATGGAGAATTTCCCTCATCTACTCAAAGAACCATGACTGCATTTGTTTCACCCCTACCTAGAACTACTGAACCTTTAGGTCTGTATCATATTAAACAGGCCCTCAGAAATAAACAGTTCTCACAACCAGTCATGGAGAGAATCTCTCAAGCAAGAAGGTCCTCCACTCTGAAAGTGTGTGAAGGCAAATGGAAAACTTTAACACAGTGGTGTACACAAGAACACATTCAACCACTACAGGCATCTATACCTGAAATAGCTAACTTTTTCGTCTGGATTTTCTATGAGGAAAAGTTAGCACAATCAAAGGTTACTGTTTCATGACTGCTGACACCTTTTGTTATCATGGAAGAGAGGATATTGGACAAAACAAAGACTTATCTGACCTCCTCTCCAACCTTGATTATATACAGCCAAAAATGTTGATTCTGTGCCCAAAGTAGAACCCATCATGGTACTAACCTGGTTGAACAAAAACACCATTTGAACCGCTTTTCAAGAGCATCTTTGACTCACCTTGCATATGGGACCTGCTTCCTCATCACATTAGCGATGGCAGAATCAGCAAACTACAGTGGACCCAAATTACCTGCAGTTCCGACAAGACAGGTCAGGTTCACTTTGGATGAATCCCTCTTTCATTGCCAAGAACAGGTTCCTGTCCATGGGTAACCACACCTTTGTGCTGAATTTATTGTCTCCTATGGACACTTCCACTCAAGGCCACCTACAAGACCCAGTACGAGCTTTGAAGTGGTATCTTAGAAACACAAAGCCATTGCATTGAGAGAGATCTCACCTGTTTTAACCTCTCAAACAGTCACAGGAGGATATAACTGCACAGGCCCTTTTGTCCTGAATTAAGTGGGATGTTTGCTCTGCATACCAATCTCAAGAAATAACTTGAGCTCAGATGAATTTGTTATGCATTATGGCGAACAATGTTAGAGTTGTTGCCACAAGTATTGTCTTTGACTGGAACTGTTCTCCAGCTGATATTATCTGTGCCTTGGGATGGAGATCTAAGATCTGAGTCCACAATTCTCCAGTTTTTACCTCAGAGATCTTTTATCCCAAAGGGCTCAACTCCAGTCTGGTGGGACCTATAGCCAAGGTGGAACAGCTCACCTTTCCAGGTCATTCGACAGCTTTTTAAGCATTGGCTTCACAACTTCAGCTAGATTTGTGAGAGGGAAAATTTTCTCTTTTCACATACCTTAGGGAACCAGAGGTGGTATCTGTGTTGTTTGGGGATGTACCTCCCACCATCTCTTACCTATTCTTCAAAGGTATTTTGATTGGGTTGCGTATTTAAAGAAGAAACTAATTTTTTTCTAGCAAGATATGTTTCTTCACGAATACTTACCAAATCATAATACAAATACACCCTCCCAGCAGTTATATTGATATAGAGAGTGTGCCATACACTCCAGTAGTAAATGAGATATTCATGGGCTTTGCTGCCAATCCCAATATCAAGGGGAGATCACTCTGCCCAACTGCCACTTAGATGGGCGGTAACTTTTAGCTTTTTTTAGTTAAAAGTGTTGTCTGGAAGGGTTGGATTTGTGAGGAAGTAGTAGTTTTCCTAAGGTATTATGATCGGGTAAGTATTTATGAGAAACATATTTTACTAGAAACAATTAGTTTCTTTTTTGTCGCATTAGAAAATCTGGATGATTTCTGTACCAGCCTTACATTAAAAAGCGGGGCACACATCATCAGTGTTGATCCAGTGCTGAACACCATCAACTGATTTAAGATGTTTTCGTAGCACAACATTAGTCCATAGTTACTTGACTTTCCATTTCACCAGATTTAAGTCACTTTTAAACATCCAACTTGTCTATTTCTTTTCTTCGATGTCTCCATTGAGAAATAAATCTTTCAATTCATTATTTATCCAAATGATTTAAGTGATCAGTGTTGTCTTAATTCACTTGTAAATACAGTTAAATGAATTTACTCTTAAATCTAACTTATTTTCAAAGCAATATGACTCCTAATTGTTTTAATTTACTGTATTTTTAGCTATATTATGCAAATCTGCATCAATCAGTGACTCACTTTCTCACTGGTGATTGAATAATACACTAAGCTGCATTGAAGCACTCGTATTGCTAGCTTCACATGACAAATGCCAAAGAATATTATGGGCCATTGTTTCTTGACATTTGGACAGCAACAGATCAAGAGTGGTGGCATATACATGTACATAAAGACATGCCACTGCTATTCCTTTAAGTAGTGTCAATTCTGCCATCCAGGTGTCAGTAAACTATAACCTACAATAGGCCGGTCTTTGTGTCAATAAACTATGGCCTGCAATGCGCTGGTCTTTGTGTCAATAAACTGTGACCTACAATAGGCAGGTATTTGTGTCTATAAACTATAAACTGCAATAGGCTGATCTTTGTATCTGTAAAATATGACCTACAATAAGCTGGTCTTTGTGTAAGCGAAGTCACTGATCTGCAAGAGTGGCTTTTGTGCTGTAGGAGAGCTGTGCATGTGTCAATATCATTTTGTCATAACACAGTTGACAGATTTCAAACCCAGCTACCATATTAAATTGAGGGAGAGCTGTATGTTTTTACTATATTTATTTTGCATAGATTGTTTAATTAGTTCCTAAATCAGCTCAGATGTTGTTCCCAGGTAAAGACCAAGAAACAGTGAATCAGTTGCTAAGACATGACAATTTTAATGTACAAAATAGGTAGTTTTATGTGTTACACCCTGAAAGCTCTTAGGTTGTAAAAAATGTAAATGTTACAGTTTGGTGGGGCTAATCTGTAACAGTCACCATTCACATTTCATATAGAGAAGAATTTCCCATTGTTAGTATCACCTCAGACAAACTTTATTCTTGCAGTATTTGGATTACTCATGATGGGGACACTGCAAATTTTTATGATCATTCTTTACATTTTATTAAAATGTTGCAAATTCTACACTTTCAGTTTTCACTTGGACCACTGTGGTGCTCTACCCTACTTTTTGCAGAAGACTGGGTTCAAAAGTCGATGTTTCATGACCCATGCCACGAAAGCCATTTATAGGTGGCTGTTGTCAGACTACGTAAAAGTCAGGTAAGTTAATTGAAATTCTGTGTAAAGTCTCTGGTAATCTTTTTAAATTATGAATTGCATGTATTTATACCCATGGCCATTCCTAAAAGTCAAGTCAGACTGCAAACTACAAAGATCCTGATCTGCTGTAGTATAATGCATACACAGATCAGGGTCTTTGCTGTTTGTTCTGCTGATTACTCCTTAGAAAATGCACAGACCCAGATCGGCTGTCGCATAATGCGATGGCAGATCTGGGTCTAGCAAGTTTGCAGTTGGATGCATCTTATAAGCAAGTTTATACTGTAGTTAAATTCTGTACAAAAACATTGGGTATCCCATTTACTGCAAACCATAGGGAACTAGACAGATTATCTCATAAAAGAAGAATTCCATTATTACAGTAAAGAATATTTTAATCTAAACTAATAATCATTACTTTGTTATGCATAGAAATATGTAAAATTTGAGGAGTTTGTTGATATTAAAAGTGTATGTAATTTTAACCTATGTGACCATATGCAAGTAGTTCAAAGGGCAAATTATGGCAGGTAGTTTTATGGTACTGGCTGATTTTTTAAAATATATTTAACCATAAGGCAGCACATATTGTGTTATGATCTCCATCTGTCCATCCATCCATCTGTGCATCTGTGTGTATGTTACCAGTGTCATTTCCATAATGATTTAAGTTTTCCATCATCTACCATTACCAAACTTTGTTAGTAGCTTGCTTTCGGAAGAAGGAGAAACTTACCAATTTAGGGCTCTAAAGATCAGACTTCAGTGTCATGGGAGTGAAAGAAAGAAAACTGTTTCCATTCAGTAACTTTATTTGCATACTGGGTAGCTTTGTAATGACAGGCATTTGAGGTGAGTATGGCAGCTATTGGTTTTAGGGTCAGAAGTTAAAAGGACAATGAATGATGGTTTCTGCATGATATCTTGAGTTCTTTATTGCCTACTTTTACTAAACTTGGTAGGTGACTTGTCTTTTTTTGAGACATTCAGGTCACCTATTCATTTTGGGGTGAAAAAGTTACAGAATTGAAAGAAGGAAATAATATTTCCACAAAACTAGTTAAGTTCTGTACCACATGGCATGACAGAACTGTGTAGTTAGCTTGCATTTGAGACAAGGAAGGTCCAAAGGTCAGAGGGACTGCAAGCAGGAAAACGGTTTTCACAAAATAACTCGAGCCCCATGTTGCAGATCATAACCAAACTTTATGGATGATTTGCATTTGAGACAAGAAAGGCAAAAATTGATTTGGAGATCGAAGGTCAAAGGTCACAAATGGCTTCTACATCAAATTTTCAGTTAATGGCCATGTTCCTTTACCAAAGTTCACAGAGTTTATGCTTTGAATAAGGAAAGAAGCCTATAGATTTTGGGTCAAAAGGTCAGAGGTCAAAGTCACTGACTAGAAGAAGGGAAATGAAGTTTTCATAATAACTTTTATACAGCTTACTTTGACCAAAGTTTGTGAAACACTTGCATTTAAGATAAAGATAAAGCCATATAACATTGGGGTAAAATGATAACAAAATCAAGGTCATTGTGATTCAAAGAAAAATATAACTTTTTCTTGAGTAAGTTCCTTTGCTGAACATTGTGGATGGCTTGCACTTAGATTATGGTGCATGTAGGTCAGGGTCATTGAGGACTGTTTGTCAAGAATCTTCAGAGTCAATATGCATACATAGAGGACTTTTAAGCATGCAATGGGCATATAATATAGTCCATCATGCTCTTGTTTTTCAGTAATATAGTTACTGAAGACATGCAATGGGCATATAATATACAGTCCATCATGCTTGTTTTTCAGTAATATAGTTACTGAAGACATGCAATGGACATATAATACTCAGTCCATCATGCTTGTTTTTCAGTAATATAGTTACTGAAGACATGCAATGGGCATATAATATGCAGTCCATCATGTTTGTTTTTCAGTAATATAGTTACTGAAGACATGCAATGGACATATAATATACAGTCCATCATGCTTGTTTTTCAGTAATACAGTTACTGAAGACATGCAATGGGCATATAATATATACAATCCATCATTGTTGTTCTGTAATATAGTTACTGAAGCCATGCAGTGGACATATAATATATACAGTCCATCATGCTTGTTTTTCAGTAATACAGTTACCGAAGACATGCAATGGGCATATAATATATACAGTCCATCATTGTTGTTCAGTAATATAGTTACTGAAGACATGCAATGGACATATAATATACAGTTCATTATGCTCTTGTTTTTCAGTAATACGGTTACTGAAGACATGCAATGGGCATATAATATATACAGTCCATCATGCTTGTTTTTCAGTAATATAGTTACTGAAGACATGCAATGGGCATATAATATATACAGTCCATCATTGTTGTTCAGTAATATAGTTACTGAAGACATGCAATGGGCATATAATATATACAGTCCATCATTGTTGTTCAATAATATAGTTACTGAAGACATGCAATGGGCATATAATATATACAGTCCATCATTGTTGTTCAGTAATATAGTTACTGAAGACATGCAGTGGGCATATAATATATACAGTCCATCATTGTTGTTCAGTAATATAGTTACTGAAGACATGCAGTAGACATATAATATACAGTTCATTATGCTCTTGTTTTTCAGTAATATAGCTACTGAAGACATGCTGTACACAGACAAAGACATTGAAAACAGCATGGACAAAATTGAGACCATTAACTTTCATCAGGTAAGATCAAAATTTTCTGTTGAGCACAATATGGTGGAAAAAATTTCTTTTGATACAACTGAACTTCAGAATTGACAAATAAAACATTTTGAATAGATAGGTTTCTAATAGCTGATATTTACATTATTTTCCAGTTTGGTGGAAAAGGTACCTTCTCAATTTTCATAGTTTCATGTTAAATTCATTCACAAATGAAAAGATTACTTGATGAATATGATGAACATAGTCCATTTGTGTTCAGTACTAGATGATAAGTTAGAGTCTCACTTGAAAATTTTCCATTGACTTCCATGATTAACAATTTTAGTAAATGTTTTATGTATTAGGGCTTCTTGGGCATAAACATTTTATGATTAGGGCTACTTGGTAGTAAATGTTGTATTATTAAGGCTGCATGGGAGTAAATGTTATATGTCTTGGGGTTTCTTGATAGTTGTTGTATGTATTGGGATGTCATGGGAGTGATTATATGTATTGGGGCTTCTTGTGAGTAGTTGTATGTATTGGGGGTTTGGGGGAATAATTGTATGTATTGGTTATTTTGGGAGTAATTGTATGTATTGGGGCTTCTTGTGAGTAATTGTATGTGTTGGGGGTTTGGGGGAATAATTGTATGTATTGGGATGTCATGGGAGTGATTGTATGTATTGGGGCTTCTTGTGAGTAATTGTATGTATTGAGGGTTTGAGGGAATAATTGTAGGTATTGGGGGTTCTTGTAATTGTATGTATTGGGGGTTTGGGTGAATAACTGTATGTATTGGGTTTTTTTGGGAGTAATTGTATGCATTGGGGCTTCTTGTGAGTAATTGTATGTATTGGAGGTTTGGGGGAATAATTGTAGGTATTGGGGGTTCTTGTAATTGTATGTATTGGGGGTTTGGGTGGATAACTATATGTATTGAGTTTTTTTTTTGAGTAATTGTATGCATTGGGGCTTCTTGGGAGTAATTGTTCTACTGATTATACTTGCTTATAAATCGAGTCATACTGCAGACAACAAGGATCCTCATCTGCCATAGCATAACAGTTTGCAGTTGTACTCATCTTGTAAGTGTATATAAACGGTATGTATTAAGGCCTCTTGGGAGTAAAGGAAGTATGGTGAATTTATTATTATTTGTGGAGTACTAATTTTTGTGGATTAAATGGTTTCTTCAAATATGATCCATTAAAATGGTATTATTGCTTACTGGTGACAGCACTTCAAGAACTAAATACCAATAAACAAATTTTTGTGAATGGTAATTTGTGGTGCAGTTCTGTTTTTTTATTTGGTTTCATTTAACCATAAACATGATATGCCATCTTGTATTCAAACATGAAAAGTTCAACTCTTACAGGGGTTACTGTAAACATTTCTGTGAGAACCTAATTAAGTGCCAGATGTGTTTTGATCACTGACTTTTGGAAATCTTTGTTGCATTGTTACAGTCAATTAAAAGTAGATCTGCTCTGTATTATCACGTTAAGTATATCTTTATAAAAAAAAAATTCAAGTAAATGGTGAAAAGTTAAAGGATATGCAAATCATGCCTGTGTTAAAAGCTAACTCTTATAGTTGTGTGTCAAGTCAAATCATTTCAATTGATTGAACAGTGTTTTTAAAATTTTTATGTAGGCAACATAAATAAAATATCTGACATTAATCAGTGGTTTATCCTATTCAATTGCAGGTGTTATCAAGAATTGTAAGAGAACCATATGAAAGGCTTACTGTCACATATAGGATTCATTATGGAGAAGTGAATTGCAAAGTTTGTAGTGAATTTAAAATTCCTGAATAGGCACTCACAGGCTTCCTTAATGATGAGCAGAAACTTCACTATTACTTGCAGTGAAATTACTTATGCTGCAGTCTGTATTTGGACCCTGTTATAGGTAAATTATCAAGGAGGGGTTTACTCAGGAATTTGATACTGGCAAGAGTAAGCGAATGGTATATTTATTAGAAAAGCCTTAGCAAGCATTGGAATTAAAGGATTTTAAATACCAGTGATAAATCATACTTTTTTTTTTATCTCTGCTTCAGAAAGCAATACATATTTTCTAATTGGAAATATTCTCCATATTTGACCTTTAACTTCACTCACCTGACTATAAAGTGGTGTTAAACTGTGTAGATTTTCACTTCATTGGCCTGAATATCAGACTTTTTCAAAAATATCTTTTTTTTGAAGTCTGTGATACTATTCAGAGCATAGAGCAGAAATTTATAACTGTGTATTGTTTGTTTGTGTGTATGTCTGTCTGTGTGCCTTATCTAACCAACTTCAAGGATAAGTCCCATAGTTTTAGTATTAGTCAAAATATTTGTTAAGTTAGCCTGCACATTATCACATTTAAACTGACTTATTTTCAAAGCAAATATCCTCTTTTCTAATGTTCTGACAGGAGGTAGAAGTGAATGGTATCAAGTTCTGGTGTTACACGGCTGGCCATGTGCTAGGTGCTGCGATGTTTATGATAGAGATTGCAGGAGTCAGGGTATATCATTCTCAACCTTGCTTTGTGTAGTGTGTGTGTGTGTAGTGTGGGTGTGGGTGTGGGGGGGTGTGTGTGTGTGTGTTGGATTTTTAACATAGCTTTAACAATTTTTCAGTCATATCGCTATGATGTCTGCAGTGTAGCAATTTATAGTGATGTCTAGCACTGGGGCATCATGCTGCAGACATGTAGCATGATGTCCCACCCAGTCACATTATCCTGACACTAGGCTGACTAGTCCTAACACCAACTTCTTAAAGGTGAACGCCATGCGAGGCAACTGTTAGTACTATTTTTATAAGTCTTTGGTATGAATCGACCAGGGTTTAAACCCATAAACTCCCACATCCGAGGCAGATGCTCCAACAGCTAGGCCACCAGAACAGTCAGCTTTGCATAGAGGTAGGACACAGTGACCCCTCACTATACAGTACCTCATTGTTTTTTTAATAAGGTTGTTGATCATGGATCACATTACATTATATAACAATACTAAGTTCAGTATACCATATATACTCGCTTATAAGACAAGTCCAACTGCAAACTGCACAGACTCAGATCTGCCATCACATAATGTGACAGCTGCTCTGGGTCTGTGCAGTTGTTAGGAATAATCAGAAGAACTAACAGTGTAGACCAAGATCTGCAGATGCATTATGCTACAGCAGATCAGGATCTCTGTAGTTTGCAGCTTGACCCGACTTATAAGTGAGGGTATATTGTATCCAGTATAATTTGATCTCACTTAAAACAGCATTACACAGAGGGAGTACTTATTATTTATTGCTGCAGGTTTTGTTTCAGATTGCAGTCTAATACTGCAAATCTACCAGAAACCATTTCCATTGGAAAATTGGATAAGTCCGATTGTTAGATAAAAATTTAATTTGGTTGAATGACATTACACCCATGTTGTTAGATCAAGAAGACTATAAAATTCAATTTTATGAGACATATTCATTTTACAGCATTTAGTACTGGATGGAAGAAATTTTACAGCGTTAGACTTGCCTGTACAAAGTATAGGACAGCTTATACTATATCCCGTGATGGCATTGTTGCATCATCTGCAGTCAGGTTAATAGTGTAATTGTTTTATTTTCCTGCTGCTTCTGCTGGTTAAATGCATTTGTATTCATTAAATTTGTGTGTTCATTACATCACACTGAAGTACTGCAGGGAAATTAGATAACTGACTTTTTTTTTACACAAATGACAGTGGTTTAAGAACTGAATATATAAACATTTTAGACTCCAGGCAAATGTCCAGCTGTAGGAATTGTATGTTTGTAGATCTTAGGGTCTTTCTTGTATCATTCTTAACTACCCCAGGGGAAGATGTCACAGTGACCTACTTTTCATATCTTTTAATAATGAATTTTGTTTACAGGTTAACCCTAATGTAAAAATGTTGTCCTACAGGCAAATCTTGAGCAGTATAATATGGTCAGGGTGTTTCTTGCTACCATTCTGAACCACCTCAGGTACAGGTTGGTCAGAATTATATTTTCTCATGACTTTCTTGTTTGCTTGTTAACTCCAGTATAACAGTTTTATCCTTCTTGCAAATCTCCAGCTGTAGGAATGGAATATTATCAGTGTTCCTTGTGTCATTCTGAACCTGGTCTGGGGAACATAGGTTAAGTGACTTACTTATCTTACTTTGTGACTGTTATGTGTATCTTTCAAGAAATCTCTGGCTGTTTGTTGTGAAAGCAAAAGTACTGATGCACTCTCATATTGACTCATCGGGCTCTCATTGGTTTTGGGATCTGTTTGATTGGATTCCCGCAGAGGGTCACCTTCACTTCCGATAGAATATAAACTTAGGGAAGATGATGACTTACTGGATGTGGAGGCATTCTCTCCCATCTGCTGAGGTGTTTTAGTCATCATCTGTCCCTGACTGCTTTGTTACTATTGTAACTCATCAGAGGGAATAATTCAGGTTCAGTCATATGTTATGTGAGTTGAGACATGAATCAACTGGAATTATTCCATTACAGTAGTAACAAAACAAGTCAGGGACTGGGGGTGACTAGAGCACCCTAGCAGACAGGAGGGAATGCCTCCACATCCAGTCAGTCATCATCTTCCCTGTGGTATCAATATTGATCTTGTTCTGGATTTCTCATGCAATAATATGCCTCTTCATGGCAAAATAGGTGACGAGTTACTTTTCTTTGCAGGTTATATCCAGCATGAAACAGACACTAATGTACCAGCAAATTTTATCAAGTACCTAACAACTTTTGTTCCTAGTTGTTTGGGGGATTTAAAAATACAACATAATGGGCAACATGTACAAAGCAAATATTTTTGCCAAATTTCTGTAAGAATCTTATTTTATAGGTTTGAGATTTCTCTAGTATGTCAACACAGTCAGCGGTAAGATTGATATCCTTCCCATTAGTTTAATTAAAAAACATTTTCTAGAAGTTAAATTGGATACAGTTACCCATTGGGTAAATAGGTGTGCACAGTGAGGTTACTGTTTTGCAATTCATTAACAAATATGACGTGAAATCCTTCATTTGGTGACAGAAAAGCCTGCAGTGTTCCTTTCTGTAAGTTGATAGAATGATTTGCTCATTAATTCATTCATTGACAGCTGATCATTTGATTTATTTATTCATTGACAGCTGATCAAGGATCATTTGATTAATTCATTCATTGACAGCTGATCATTTTATTTATTCATTAATTGACAGCTGATCATTTGATTAATTCATTCATTTATTCATTCATTTTCAGGTTCTCTACACTGGTGACTTCTCAAGACAGGAGGACAGACACTTGATGTCAGCAGAAATTCCAAATATCCGCCCTGATGTTGTTATAACTGTAAGTACAATGATGTTATCGTAACTGTAAGTTCAGTGTATTCATTATTTGAACTGTGTTGGTAGAGCCATGTAGTAATCATGCATTCTGTTTGTCTGTCAGCAGATTGGTTTCCCCAAGATCACTTTACTAGGATTGGTTGAATTTTAACCTAATTTTTGAAGCAGTTTTTTTATTGATGAGACCTCCGAATAGTTTGATTTCCAACCTACTGTGTCTTCATTTAAAGGAGTTATGGTCTTTAATTGCCTGTCCTCCAGACTTTTCACTTATGCGCTTAACTTTACTAAGGATATTTGAATTTCATTAACATACAACATGCAACTCTGTATTGATGAGACCTTGAATAAGTTGGTTTCCAGTGTTTTATGATATCAACTGCAGGAGTTACTTCCACTGATTGCCTTTCCTCCTGACTTTGGTTTCCACAGCATACCTTTACCAAGGGTTGTTGGATTTCAACCAGATTTGTTGTACTGTTCAATCTTGATGACATAATGAATGAATTCAATTTGTGCTTTCCACAGGATCATTTACAGGAGTTATCTTCACTAATTGCCCTTCCTTCCAATTTTGGGTTCTGTGGCATTACTATGAGGTTTAAACTGGATTTGGCATGCAGTTTTATATTCATGAATGAGTTTCTTTTTCAGATTTCCATATCATCTTTTGTAGGAGTTATGGCCCTAGATTTACCATCCTCCTAACTTTGATTTATGCATGATAACTTTTTCAAGGCTTCTTGGATTTCAGTTAACTTAGGTATGTACCTTGATATTGGTCAGATTTTGAACTAGTTTGATTTCTAACATTCTGTGATATAATTTTCAGGCGGTATGACTGATTGCTTTCCTGACATGATTTCTAGCATATTACTCTACCAAGGATTGTTGGATTTAAAAAAACAATTGCCATGCAACTTTACATTGATGAGATCTTTACTGATTTTCAGCCTTACACATTGTCCCTTGGAAGAGTTATGGACCCTGATTGACTTGTCCTTACTTTGGCCTCAGAAGCATTACTTTAACAACCAGAATTAACAAACAGCTTTATATTAATGAGACCTTGAAAAAATTTCATTGTTTGCATTCCATGTTATGCTTTAGAAGATTTATGACCTTGCATAATATTGGATTTCAACCAAATCTTATCCCAAACTTTTATATTTGTGAGCTTTTGAATAATTTGGATCTCCATATGTGACATCATTTAGAGGAGTTATGGCCACTGAATATCCATTTTCCGAACTTCAGTTTCCTGACTCTAGTTTAGCAGTTGAAGGCCCTGCCAAGCATATCATCATGTGTGTCATCCTTTCTGATGCACACATGACCAGTAGTTCTTGCTCAGTGTTTGTCTCCTTTTGTGAATTAACATCTGTGCTCATTTATAAGTCAAGTCAAACTGCAAACAACAAAGATCCTGATTTGCCATTGCTGATTGCTCCTAACAAACTGCACTTACCAGATCTCCTGGCACATTATGTGATGGCAGATCTGGGTCTGTGCATTTTGCAGTTGGACTTGTCTTATAAGCAGGTTTATATGGTAGCAGCAGTGATGGAAGAAAACATCAACAAAGTTCTGTATTTAAGTTTTTGAAAGTAACATATCTCTCTGTATTTAAGTTTTTGAAAGTCAAATATCTTTAACATGTATTGTTGTATCAAGAAAATTTATTTTAATATTACTGTGTGTTTGAAAGGTCGTTTATCAGTCTATTCTAATTCATTTTTCATCAGCATAGAACTTTTTAGTTCACACTTTCAAATGGGAACTGTGATAAATAGGTATAAAAATACTCATAAAAATCTTAATTAGAAAACAATCTTGAAATGTAGCTTTATAAAATGGTCAACCAAATAAATGTGAACTTGCACTGTCCCTTTTCAACACAGTATGAAAATGTTTTTTTTTTCTTTTAAACAACAGACTAACTCCAAACAAAAAGAGTAATTGTAGCTAAAGATAGCTGAAATTTGTGAAGTGAAAGCCTTCCATTTGAGAACTTGAGTAAATATGTGTAATTATTCATGTTAAGTAAGTAATGTATAAAGGACATTTAATTTGTGGAGTAATGTGAATTGTTTCATAAACAAATAAACTAATGGGGAGTATTAGTCTCAAAATGAAAATGCAGGCTGCTGTTTTAGTTTTTGTGATTCAGATATGAATTTTGCTTTTAAAATAAAAAATTTCTTGGCTTTTATATTTTATGTACATTGTTGTTTGATTCATTTTTCAAGGAATCCACATATGGCACACACATCCATGAGAAACGTGAAGATCGAGAAGCAAGATTCACAGGCTTGGTTCATGACATTGTCAGTAGAGGGGGACGCTGTCTCATTCCAGTTTTTGCCCTTGGAAGGGCACAAGAATTATTGCTTATTTTGGGTAAGGTCAACGATGTTGTGTAAGTAACTGGCCAAACTATCTCTGATGTTTCATATCAGTTCTGTTATTCAGCACTTGTGAAAATTCTGTGTTAGAGAATTAGCATGAGGGAACCATGCACTATAGGGGCATTATAACTAAAAAAAAGGGCATTTTGTTCAGCATAAAGACTTGCTGCCAACATATTTTTGGATAGTATCTCATATGATTTTATTATAAAAGCACACACAGCCACATGTACATTTGTTTTGTGTGTTAAAAGAGCACAAAAAAAGTGTAGGAATATCAGTGGGAAAAGATTCATGATTTGTCACTTATGGTTTGGAATAAAAGAGAGAGAAGAGCTAGAGGGCACAACAGGACAGTGTTACACTGCATACAGCTTATGTTAATAATCCTACATGTAAATTATCCCAGTACAATTTTAATATGTGCAAGAATCCATCTATAATGAGGAATAAGTGTATGAACTTGACTTTTATTTTTGATTTTCACTTTTTTTTTAAAACAAGCATGTAATGTAATGTGCCTGAAACACTTTCTTTGATGCAGATGAATATTGGAGCAACCATCCTGAACTTCATGATATACCAATATACTACGCTTCTTCTCTGGCTAAGAAGTGCATGAGTGTGTATCAGACCTACGTCAATGCAATGAATGACAAGATAAGAAAGCAGATCTCCGTTAGTAATCCATTTGTTTTCAAACACATCTCAAACTTGAAGGTAAATTTTCTTGCATTTTGCTTTCTTTTACCACGTTTGTTATCCAGAAATGATTGTGGTGGTGGTGGCATTGTTTTAAATGTTAAAATTTTGTGTCAGGTTTTTGTCTCAACTGCAAACCAGAGTTAAAACAGGGATTACTTTTCTAATGGCATATGAATTTATGTTGGTTTTGCATTTAGTTCAGTTTCTCTGATATTGTTGTATGTACAGTCGTGGAACTTGATGGGTATGTTTATTTTGCGGGGTACTACTTACCATAGGCAAAAGTAGATGACAGTGACTTATGTTTAATGCTTCAGCAATTATGTTAAGCTTTTGTACTTTTGCAAAAATCAGTTATTTGTTAGTACTTAAATTCATGTGTCTGGAGAGTAGTAGTATTCTTTCCAATGTTGTGAGTAGCTTCTCGTGGGTCGGTGGTTCTTTCCGGGGTTTTCCCGGGTTCTTCCTCCACCATTAATACTGGCCGCCATGTATAGCCTATCTTGTGCTGAAAAATGGCGTTAAACCCTACAGCAACAACAACAACAACAAGTTTCCGATGTTCATTATGTCCTCAATTTTGTGGTTTAGAGCAACCACAAAATCCATGAAAATTGCTACTCAGCATAAAAGGGTAAATTCACAGCATTGTGCAGGTACTTTGAGCCAAAGAATATATCTTGAGTCTTCACAAAACAGCTGTCATGAAATTAGAAAAAAACTGACTTGCAATGAAAGTTCTTGACTTTTAGAGTAAATACTTTTTGACTAATTATTCAGTATATTGCCATGGAAATTGGTGTAACAATAAAGTCTTAGATCAGATTCTGAAAGATGCTTGTCATTCATCGACATTTATGTTATTTCATATAGATGGAGTAAAATCTTTGAGCAAGTACAATAGTAAAAGCATGTTGTGTCAAACAGTTGTTTACATTTAATCTAGAATTGTATTTTGATGAGATTTATGCACTATATTTTAAAATAGATCTGTATGTAGCTATATGATACATGATACATAGGTGTTGATACAATGCAGTGGTTAAACTATATTTTGTGGGTATTATTTTTGTGGATTGGTTGCTTTGAAAAATGAGCTACTTGAGCCCCACTTCAGTGTTTTACTTATACATTCCAAGCAATCAACAGTGTGTGTTTCTTCTTTAAATACATTACCCAATCATAATACCTTAGGAGAACTATTACTGTCTCACAAACCCAGTCCTCCCAGATAGAACTTTTAGTTAAAAAGAGCTAAAAGTTTTCTGCCCACCTAGAGTGACCTTCCCATGATATAGGGATTGGCGGAAAAACCCGTGAATATCTCAGTTACTACTTCCACTTGTGCTGAGAAGCATGCTGTCACCATGAGAGCCCTCAGAAATGCCAGAATCAATGTTGATACATGTTGGAGTGTTCTCACCTCACAAGGAAAGTATATTTCCTCTTTATTCCAGCTTGTTTTGCATTCTATCTCAACAAAGATCTGCCTTTATAATTTTAGTCACACTCTGTAATCTTTGCACATTTATTTGTTCTTAGGTATTTGCACATGAGGCTTCACAAATAGGTTTGAGCTGTACTTTTAATTATGTTAATGTGCAAGTCCCTGAGACCTATAGAAAACTCTTGATATATGTATAATTCCATGAAAACTGGCTACATACAGGTGAGTTTTCTCTGCTAATACATTTAGTGTCTGGACTCCATGCTTTGTTGCATTTACATGTATGGTTGGTCATTAAACTTCTCACAGTTAGCATGGTGAATTATATTGGTAAAATTCATCTGCTACTGTTCTGATAATGCTATTAGACATAGCTTAGCTCTGCACTGACTTTGTGTTCAATAGTAAGAGACAGGTGCAGAACAAAACAGGTTTATTCATCCTACTCTATTTGTTTTACGGATTAGACCATGGGCAAAGTGCAGAAATGAATGAGTCATAATGAAAACAATAAGCCTACATGTCCTGAGTGTGGAAAGTTTTGGTGGATAAGGGAGATAAATTAACCAGTGGCTCTCCAGTTACAACATGCTGTAACTCTCCATGATCAGAGACAGCCCAGTATACCTATGTCATCACTTGACTCCTCATTGCTGCTGATACCTTTAGGCCTTGTTCCACTCTACATATCTCGGTGATAAACAGCAAGCAATGAAGAAAACAAAGTATCCTTTCGCTCCACTGATACACAGACTAGTCTCATGGATCGAACATCCTATAACCGGTCACAACATTATGACTCAGACGATGTCCTCCCTCCTAACACGGCCTATTTCCATTTCAACTGGCCAAGACCTACTTCAAGGGATCTTCAGGGACAAAACGCCTCAACACTATAAGTTCCAGGAAATCAGTCTGTCCAACCTGGTTTATACAGGCAATTATGGAGACCCACATATGACTCTTAATTGGTGACTGATTGGAAATCACCATTTCTACTTCAGGGCACCATGAGTTATGTGAGCGGCAGACCTCGACACAGTTCTCTCAACCAGTCGTGGATCTAATCACTCAAGCAAGAAAGCCCTCCACTCTGAAAGTGTACTAAGGCAAATGGAAAACTTTTACACAGTGGTGTACGCAAGAACAATTTATAACACTACAGACACAATCAAAAATTACCACTCCACAATTGACCGCTCCGGTGGCCTAGTGGTTAGAGCGTCTGCCTCAGATGCGGGAGGTCGTGGGTTCAATCCCTGGCCGAGTCATACCAAAGACTTTAAAAAATGGTACTAACAGCTGCCTCGCTTGGCGCTCAGTGTTAAGAGGTTAGTGTTAGGACTGGTCGGCCTGGTATCAGGATAATGTGACTGGGTGGGACATCATGCTACATGTCTGCGGCATGATGCCTCAGTGCTAGACATCACTATAAACTGCCACACTGAAGACATCATAGTGATATGACTGAAAAATTGTTAAAGCTATGTTAAAAATCCAAATCACACACACACACACACACACACACACACACCACCACCACCACCACAAATCCTATTGGCTCTGTGCCCAAAATGGAACCTATCAGGGGTACTAAATTAGTTGAACAAAACACTGCTTTCAGTGGTATCTTTGGCTTACCTTTCATACAAGACCTGCTTTCCTATGACATTAGCGATGGCAGGCAGAATCAGTGAATATGTTCCTATTCAGGGGACCAGCTTATACATGCAGTTCTGACAAGACAGGTCAGTTTCACTTCTGATGGTTCTCTTGTCATCAAAAACAGGCTTTCATCCATGAGTAGCTAGACCTTGGAACTGAAGTCATTGCCTACTCTGGACACTTCCACTCAAGGCCAAATATAGGATCCAGTATGAGCCTTGAAGTGGTATCTTAAAACGACAGACCAAGCCATGAGATGCTAACATGAGATCATACCTATTTTTACCTCTCAAACAGGGACAAAATAATATAACCACACAGACCCATTCATCCTGGATTAAGTGGGTTATTAGCTTTGCATATTGAAAAATAACTCCAACACAGATGAATTTGTTATGCATTTCAACTCACAAGATTAGAGCAGTTGACAGAAGCAGTGCCTTTGACCGCAGTTCTCTAACTGATATTATCTAATGCCCAAGTCCAAATAACTCAGTTTTTAGCTCCGAGATCTTTTATATGAAAGGGTTCAGCTCAGTCTGGTGGGACCTATAGCCTTGCACAACAGGTCACCATTAGACAGCTCAGTCTGGTGGGACCTATAGCCATGCACAACAGGTCACCATTAGACAGCTCAGTCTGGTGGGACCTATAGCCTTGCACAACAGGTCACCATTAGACAGCTCAGTCTGGTGGGACCTATAGCCTTGCACAACAGGTCACCATTAGACAGCTCAGTCTGGTGGGACCTATAGCCATGCACAACAGGTCACCATTAGACAGCTCAGTCTGGTGGGACCTATAGCCTTGCACAACAGGTCACCATTAGACAGCTCAGTCTGGTGGGACCTATAGCCTTGCACAACAGGTCACCATTAGACAGCTCCATAAGATACAGCTTAGGGGACTAGAGATGGCATCTCTTGGATAAGGGGATGTATCTCCCTCCACCTCTTACCTATTCTCCTAAGGTATTATGATTGGGTAATGTATTTGAAGAAGAAACAAACATTTTCTAGTAAACTACCATATATACTCACATATAAGCAAATAATTTAGGAAAAAATAAAAGCCTGGAAGAATGGGGATTGGCTTATCCATGAGTAAAGGTCTAAACTTAAAAAATTTTAAGTTTTTATGTTGAGTATTGTAATGGCTGTAAATCATGGGACATGAAAAAAAAATTGTGCCCTATGAATTATATGCATATGAAAAAATACATTCTCGGTGTCCCAACACTTGCTAAACTGTTATAAGCTACGATGATTATTTTATTATTGTGCATATTTTCTGATTTCTCCAACATGAAATTAAATAAAGATAAATAAAGACTTTATAATTTAAGGGCTGGTTCAAGTTTACCCGGGAGACAAGGCTGTAGTAGTATAATGTACAGTACTTACACAGTTCAAATCTTGCTTAGCGTCACTTAAATCCTTGTTTATTCACAAAAATATTAGATGCAGATTTTGCTTTATTCAATGTTTCTTCAAAATTGTATTTTTCCAGATCACAATTCAGCTAGATGTACATATATGTTTCATTTACATTGTTCCACACTCTCATGAGTTACTCTTTACAAAGATGTAAGCGATCATACAAATTGAGGTAACCTTGATAAAAAGGTACACATTTATTTGTACAAGGAAAAAAACCAACATATTTTCACGTAACTATTACATGTTCATGAAGGAATGATAATAGTAAAGTCAAAACTTCTGAATATATGTCAACTAAGATAATCATCAATTTATTTCAGTTTTGTGGTTTGACTGAACAAAATCATAATTTTCCACATGTTGGTAAGCTGGTTGATTTGGTGTTTCATTTGTTCATAATTGGCAGATATGTCTTTTGTTTTCTGACAGCAGTACAGTCCAATTAATCGTTAACACCCTGAAACTGGCTTGGGTTAAGAGGGAATTTTGTCTGGCGGCTGTACCAGTACTTTGATATGTAATTGCCTTTTAATCCATAATATTAGCATGGCTGTGTATAACACCATGTAAAGTTGCTTACTTCAAAGCAACTACAGTTCAATTTTTATGATATTACAATAATTTTTGAAGCATTATTTCTGAAACATCATTATTAAATTTTGGAGATGTTATTTAAATTTAGTACAGTGATGCCTATAATTCGAATCCATGGGATGTACTTCGTTTCAGTGGGATATACTGTACTTCATTCAGCACAAGTTTAAACTTGAATATACATTTGGTGGAGCCAGTATGTAAATGTGCTCACTAGACTAAATGCAAGTGTTGAACCAAACCCTGTTGTTGTTCGTTATTATTGTCATACTGGGGTCATGTTGAGTTAGGTATTTACAAATTCAAGGCAAAATAAAAACCTAATTATTGGTGCTTTGATACAAAATTATAATGCAGTAATGCATAAACAAACAATAATTAACCAGAATTGAAAAGGGAGAGGTACTGTTACAGCAACCTGTGAATGCTCAACGCGTGTCATCATCTGATCAGATTATACACAAATCTGAATTAGGCAGAAACAATAAGAAAACAGAAAATTTAATAAATTTATTTATTGACTTTTTTAAACAAATTATATTAATTTATAACATTTCCATGTGATAATCATACATGCAAGCCCCAAGAGAGGTATACACGTAATTTTTGCTAATGTAAGTATGCCTAAATAAATGAGTTTAGAACTTACCTCGTGCATATTGTGATGTTGCCAATGACTTGTGGGTCAGCTTATGCTCATGTCATGCGCTTTTTTAATGATTTTACCTTTTCAATTTGCAGAGGTCAGCATTTACACAAACAAACTTATACGTGAGAATGTTTCTTTGTTAATACTTACCCAGTCATAATACACATACAACCTCCCAACCTCCCCGAAGTTACACCCATATAGAGACTGTGCCTTATGCTCCAGTTGTAACTGCAATATTCAGGAGTTTTGCTGATAATCCCTGTATCAAGGGGAGATCACTCTGCCTGACTGCCACCTTGGTGGGCATATAACTTTGAACTCTTTTTACTAAATGTTCTATCTGGGAGGGCTGGATTTGCAAGGTAGTGGTTGTTCTCATTATGGTATTATGATTGGATAAATATTCATAAAGAAACATACTTAGAAGAATAAAATTAGTTTTCCCCATTTAAAAAAAAAAGAATTATGAAGCAGTTTATATTGTTTCAGTTCAAATACAATAGCTGTCTTTAAGGATAGAGAAAAAGTATAATGTATTTAAGTGCTAGCATTACCAAAAATGAAAGAAAGAAAAATGAAATAATATATGAACAGTATTTTTATGATGATGGTCTGTGCAATTTTCTGTGATTTAATATTTAATCAGTCATGATCCTTCTTAATGAAGAATATACTTTAATCTTGATAAAACATCTAAAAGCATGAGATCATTTGCACTGATCTCTCTGACAGCATATTGTGAGCTGCCCTTCTTCACTACAGATCAAAGGTTGTCATAGCTTAATGATTGGATTGAGTAAGAAACAGTTGGTCACATGTTTAGTTAACATACAGAGTGTCTACATGGTCACCCAAATGTAATGATGATGCAACTTACGGACAATGGTTTAACAAAAAGAGCATATACGTTTTGATAACCACTTGGCTGGTGTTATTGGCCACATCATTTCTGTTTGCAGTCAAACCAAAACATGGTGTAAGTGATAGATCTTGACATGTATTTGATTTGTACTTATACTGGTTGTAATAATATTCAAGTACCCACCATTTGTTGTCAACATATACTTTGTTCTTTAGTAGTCTTTATTTTGGTTTATCCATTAATTAAAATAGCTATAAATATGCAAAATTTGAGAGGCAAATGCATCAATTTAGATACCAACAAAACTTTACATTTTTTTTTACAAAACCTTGAAAACAGAAATCCACAAAAATAAATTAAACCCAAAGTATGTATCCTGATTTATGTCTTTATCTTATTTTGTCATTACAAAGAGTGTAGCTTTGTCATTACAAAACAGTACCCATTGGTATTGCATGCTTTTTAAATATTTGGATAAATACAAAGAGTATTACATTATTAATGCTAGCTGAAATAACAGATTTATTTAAAAATAGACGCAGTATGAAAAAAGCTATACCAGTCAATGAATCTTTAAATTTGTATCCAGTTTGAAGTGTCAGTGTGTATATAAAATAATACATACTTATCTTAAGTTTTAAGTTTGCATCATTTATTGCAATAGGATGGGTGGTAATATATATATGAAAATTTTTATAATCCCAATACTTAACACTGTTATCATTAATTAATGATCACAAACCATTTTTGTCGAACCCATTTTAATGGGCAGAAGGGCATAGTTGTCACTTTTTCTGGTCACTGTGACATAATCTAAAGCCTGTTAATGTATTAGTTAAAGCTTCTCATTTGCATATATTTCCTAAATTTCTTAACAGATTCTCATCAAACTTTGGCATGACTCAATATGAAACTAAGGCAGTTCATTTGGTGATATGCAGGTTTGCATCTTTGACCATGGGATCAAGGTCGCAGTTAAAAAATATTTGTGTTAATGGTTTGGTTCAGGGTTTTTACATTTGCTTATATTTCCTAAACCCTTGGATGGATTTTCTTCATACTTTTGATAATCATTCAGTGTTTCTCTTTGCCCTCATTTGTGCTTCAGGGACCCCCAAAATTTTAATTTGACCCCCAATTTTGATGCCAAAGTTTGTTTTTTGCTCAGTCTGACTCCCAGTTCTGTCACGAATGGTATTTTTTACTCTGTCTTTCACCCCTAGGGGATACTCTTTTCATTATGAAGCTATGACAGTTCATTCTGTGACATGTGCTCATTTTTGTTTGATTCTGGGGTCAAGGCGACAGTCCTAGAAATTTTGCATTAGGGTTTGTTTGAAGTCTTTTCATTTGCTTATATTTCCTAAACTCTTTGAAAGATTTTAGTGATACTTGAATGAATAATTATCAAGGTAAGCCAATTCATTCTGCAACATATTCATTATACCCATTTGACCTTGTGGTCAAGGTCACATTTTAAAGCAGTACTTTAAAATTAGGCTTGACATCACTCCCCTGGGAATTTTTGTTCATTATCTGGCATCTCTATTATGTAAAAAACAATATGGAATAAGAAAGAATTGTAATTGAATAATTTGCATATTTTGATTATATTAACAGAGTATGGAGCATTTTGAAGACATTGGTCCATCCGTTGTGTTGGCATCCCCAGGTATGATGCAGAGTGGTCTGTCCAGAGAGCTGTTTGAAAGTTGGTGCACAGACAAGAGGAATGGTGTTATTATAGCTGGTTACTGTGTAGAAGGGACACTGGCCAAGGTAATGTAAATCATAACACGCGTATTTCAGAGTCATCAGCGATTTGCAAATTCAGTAAATTTAGTAAATATGGTAATCCACATTATTCAGTTTGTATACTTATATGCTACTAATGTAAATAAGTCTGTACCATAATTTCTCTTTCTAAATGTGAGGAAATATTGTGCCATGGAGTAAAAGTTACGCTTTCTTGCTTCAAACTGCCAGTTGATGCAGCTTTATGCAGGTATATTCTGCATAGCCTACTTTAGCTTTTCCTGATGTGTCCATTTTGCATTTTACTCTCAAAGTACCCGTACATGAAGCTGTATAAGATGATGTTCATTCACTGTCATATTAATTTTTTACATCAAATTACTGAAGATGAAAATCCAAAATACTTAGAGAATCTCTGTATACACTGTATTTCCTAGTCAGAAATAAATCAAGTTCAAAGGAGAGTGTTTATTTGTTTGTTTTATTCACGCTGGTTAAAATTAACTTGTTAGATCCAGGCCTCTCAAGCTTGCTTTTAGCCATAAATGTGCTAGAATTTGTCTGTCCTCCTAGGTGAGTCAGATAAGAGTGATCTACCCTTGGATTAACACTAAATTACGTCTGCCTTTCAAAACTGTTTCCTCGCAGTGGGAATCATGCTGTTTTTGGAGACCTTCCAAAGCCATTTGCTCACAGTAGGAAGCATGTTTATTCTCACACTGGGAAGTATCCTCCAGATAGATATCTATTTTGCCATCTATTCTATCTGAGACAATGAATTGACACTGTTTGTCTCACTTGTCTCACTTTGTCTTTTGAGATATTTGTTGGCACCATTTTTATGACCTACCAGAAGTCTAGAGTATGTTAATTTAATTATTCTACTGGACCTCATATATTAATTTTATTAAGTAATTGTCTAGTACTACATGCCATAAGGCCATTCATTCTAATGTTATTAAACATTTGTGTTTGACATTAGTGCCATCTTTAAATAAGTTCACATGATGTTTCATAACTTTAACTTCATATGCTATGGTTTACAGATGTCAACACAATGGGCAGGACCAAGTACATGGGGTTCCAAAAGTTTAAGCTGGTGAAAGCTAACCATGCTGCCTGTCAGACTTGTATGGAGTGTAACTTGGGTCATAAATGCAACATTTGTGCATGATGGATTGAAAATGTATGGGTAACAACCTTGCTCAAGCAGAATATCTAGGCAAGTGTTAAAATGAGAAAATGCGCAATCAAGGATTCAGATACCATCAGTGCCACTTTTTATTGGCAGAATCATTAAAGGCAGAAAGTTTGCTGGTCTAGAGAAAGTTTAAGCAGGTCATATCATCACAGACATCACAGATTGTTTAAGCCTCACCCTTGCCTACTCAATCAGAACAGATTTTCTCAATGATACCTATAGGTGCCATTCTAACTTGTATGGCAGCCCATCTGGAACTGTGAGAAAATCAGAGGCTGATTGGCTGTGGTCAGTACTGGCTCCAAATTGGCCTCAACTGATGCCTGTATGGGGATGAATATATCATGTCTTAACCCATCCCAGCATCATGGAAACCAGATGACTGGGGAAAGCAAATGGCCTTTGCCCATCAGAACTGAATTTAGCCATTGGAACTAGATCAGCTGTAACCAATACTGGCTACAACAAGGCTTCATCTGTTGTGGGAAGGGCCCAGGTACAGTGTTCAAATATCCCATCTTACCAGCATCAGACAATCAGCACCAGCACTGAAGATTGAATGCTCTCTATCCATTTCTGAACCAATAGCGAGTCACAGATAGAATATCAGACAACTCCAATACTGGATCCACCTCTGTTACATCTCAGAAATGACAATGCTGCCATCTGGGCTGGCATCTCCAGCTTTGTTATATGCATCGTTTAATGTCTCAGTTGGGTTTGGTTTTTGTTATTCCTGGTATACAAATTCACTGTTTCAAGGCACACGTTACTTCTAACAGAGACAGTTCCAGCCCATGCTGGAATCACAATTATATCAAGCGTTCTGCACCAGAATTGGGTACAGTGATCAGTAGTCCTGTTATATCCATTCCTGACTTTAAGACGTAGTAAGCATGTGAGCACTTGACAATTACAGTTAAAATATTGGCTCTAACCTGAATGCCAACCATATCAAATTTTAGGCAGTAGAATTGGGTGCAGTAATTGATTTTCACGCTATTCCTGTTCCCACATTAGTTGATCTGCTTAAAAAAGGGCAGCTGTTACTCAAGTGCATATCATATTCTGGCTGAATGTTCCTGATTGCTCCCCTCCGATGGGAAAAATGAATAGTAAACTCTGTAGGAGAAATTCCCTGGAAATCCATGGTATTTTCTCATCTCCTCAAGCAGCCACAAAAGCAGTTGTTTCATCGGAATCCAGAATTGTTGAAGGCCCACCAGTTTGAGAGCATATGAAAAAAATTGGAAAGCTTTCTGTCAGTGGTTTGAGTGGAAACACAGTCTGTTAAAAACCTTTTTACCACAGACAGCCTAGTTTTTCCTGTGACCTAGAAAGAAGAAGTTAGCTCCCATCACAATTAAAATCTACCATTCCACTATTTCCTACATGTCTCTTCCAGTGTATTAAATTTACCTTGACCAAAGAGGCTTTTGGTCCTGTGTCCAAAATGGAATTTCTGTGGGTTCTGACATGGCTGAACAAAGCACTTTTGAACCTCTGTCTAGAGTCTTATTGACTAACCTCTTCTACAAAACCTACTTCCTGGTTCTAGTTTCAGTGGGTAGAATCAGTGAGATAAACACCTTTTTGGTAAGTCAGGAACAGTTACATCACAGTAGTTCAATTTCACAAATTTTGATCATTGTTTTGATTGCTGTGAATGGGATCCCACTCATGGGGAATCATTCCTTTGTTGTGAAACCTTTCTTTCTCTGACCCCTCACCCCATGGGTGTAGGCTGGACCCTGTTACAGTTTTGAAGTGGTGCCAGAGCTCAACCAACCCATTGCAAAGAGGGAGATCTCCGTTATTTCTACCTTTGAGGGAAGGAAAAGACAATATCTCAGCTCAGGCTCTATCTTCCTGGATATGATGGGTTATTCACTCAGCATGTAAAGAATTAACCCAAGACCTCATGCATTTCTTATGCATATTTGCTGATTATGTTAGGGCAGTCACAGGCATAGCATTTGATAATTGTTCCCTAACTGACATTATCCAGGCCATGGGATGGAGGTAGCTTTACCTCAGAGACTTTTCATCCCATATGGCTCATTTCTTACAAGACTAGAAGCTGCTTCATGTACCGTATTTGACTTAAGACTAGGCCTTCTCCTTGGAAGGAGGATGAAATTCTCTACCTGCTATATATTCTCATAATATATTATGATTGAGTTATGTGCTTAAAGAATAAACCAATTTTTGGAGTAATTCATATATTTCTTGTTCAAGTACATTACCCGATCATAATACCTTAGGAGAATTACTACTACCTTGCAAATTCAGCTCTCCCAGGCTAAAACTTTTAGCTATAAAGCTCAAGTTGTCTGCCCACCATGGTGGTAGTTGGAGTGATCTACTCTTGATACAGGAATTGATGCCAAATCCTGTGAATACTGAAGTTATTACTGGAGCAGAAGGCATGCTCTCTATTTGGATATAACTGCAGGGAAGGAGGGTATATGTGTATTATGTGTGATAAGTATTATTGAAGAAACATATTTTACTTGAAAAATCTGATTTACTCATGCCTGGTGCATTTTGTTTGGTGTGTTTTGATTTGTCATTAAATTTGGTCACTTAGCCTATATTGCAGTCAAGCTGTAATAGGACTTGCAGACATGGAACAGTTATCGATGACCACCAGATGTAAATGTATATATTGCAAGGGGTAGAAGCAAACATTCAGTCTGCCCCAGGGGCATGAATGGCCATATAAAGGTAAATAAAGTGATTAAAGCATGAAAATAGAGATTTGGCTTACTTCTTAAAATGGGAAAGATGGAAAAAAATGGGAAAGATGGCCTTCACAAGCAACTTAAAAAATTTTACTTGCACGACTTCGAAAATTTGAAAAATCCTTGACATCGGGCTATCTGATTTGATCAGTACTGGGTAAGTATTATCAAAGAAACTTTCCTTTTCTCAAAAATTGGTATCAGGTATCTTGATATAGTCTTCGAATCAGCAAGTGGAAACAGACAACCTAATTGTCATTTTGTAATTTCACACTTGCTTGTAAAATGCTGCAAATGCTATCATTAAGTTTAGTTGGGGTTTTTTTCTGGCATAGTGACAGTCATTCTAATAGTGTGATTTTCAGTAGATGATTTAGCAAATGAGATAGATTTGAAAGGTAATGCAGATCATAAACATATGCACATATATATTCAGTAAGGTAGACAAAATATATAATACCACTTTTATTCATTTACAGCAAATATTGTCAGAGCCTGATGAAGTCACAACAATGGCAGGTCAGAAGCTTCCAATGAAATGCTCAGTTGACTATATTTCCTTCTCAGCTCACACAGACTACAAACAGACCAGTGAATTTCTGAGAATTCTCAAACCACCCCATGTGGTAAGCAGTGCAAATATCTACAGGCATTTTTTTTCTGTTTTGAGTGGTCTAAGTTTAAAAGATTTCTTAAAGGGGACCGTTTATTATTTTTAAATGACTTTCACTTGTTCCAGTTATAGTATTTCACTGTGTACATGTCCTAAACTGTTCAACAAGTCTTTGTTCATAACAAAGTTTAGTTTTAGATACATTTATCCACAAGTATTTTACAATTATCAATTTTTAAATCTTTGACATAAAAGAACGTTAAAATTTTTTTGACATTACTCCTAGTCTCCTAGATGGTATGATGTGCCTTAGTACTAGTTTTATTAACTCAGCAGGTCATGGGATGGTCTGTTAACTCAAGTTTTTTATTGCTACTAAACTTCTTGGAGGATTGCCATGAAACTTTTCACACATTCACTCCATGGTCTAGATGATTCTAAACAAATATAGTGCTGCTCAGACATCCAGTAGGGCTGCATGCAGCCGTCTTGAAAGTTTTCTTATCACTACTACGCCTGAATGGATTGTCATATGAATGTAGGATTTTTACTGAAAGACTTCTTACAATGTCTAGCTGGTCCTAAATAAAAATGGTGCTGATCTGACATCCAGTATAGCCACCATGGGAGCCATCTTAAAAATCTTGTTGTCACAACTATTCTTGAGCAGAAAATCATGTTGACTTGGGGTTTTCACCAGAAGACTTCGTATGATGACTGATTGATCTTAAATGAAAATGGTGCCAATCTGACACCCAGTATGGCCACCACAACAGCAATCATGAAAATATTACTATTGCTAGTGCTTCTGAAAGGAAAGTCATATCTTGAAAATATCTCTTCTCCTCTCCAAATGGATGGCAATATCACCATACGGTTTCCACAAATAGATTTCTTTTGATGCCTAGCTGGTCCTAAATGAAAATATTTCCAGTCATACATTAAGTATGACTGCCATGACAGTTGTCTTAATTATCCTCTTGTTACTACTCCCTTGAGTGGATGATCATTATAACATGGGGTTGTCACCAAAAAACTCTAATGATGTCTGCTTTGTCTTAAATGAAAATGATGACAAGCTGACTTGATTTTTTTAATAAAAACACCAAGAAAGTTGACATCCCAAAAAGTTCACTAAATTCTCAATATCTAAAGTGTAAATATCATTTGCATGGCATAGTAAGTTAAATATTTTGTTATTAAAAATGATTGGTCAGAAATTTCCTGTTTAAAGGTTTTAGTCCATGGAGAGCAGAATGAGATGGCTCGACTTAAGGCAGCACTTATCAGAGAATATGAAGATGATACAGAGTATAAAATGCATGTTCATAACCCTCGTAACACTGTTGCAGTGGAACTCCACTTCAGAGGAGAAAAAATGGCAAAGGTAACCATTTTGATATTTTTGCATTATAATGAAATGTTTGTTTATCTATGTTATAAACCTGTTTCGATGCCAAGTAGAGATACACATCTTTCTTTACTACCAGATTGATTGGGACCATATAGCCAACCATCAAAGATTATGCAGAACTTTGGAGATTATTTTGTTTTTAGGTTTTTACAATTGTAGGGTATTTAGTTTTGAATCCTGTCAGCTGTTGTTTACCGTGGATTAGGTGTCAGTTATGGACAGTATGCATTGAAGATAAACATAAGGAAGATTTAACAGTTGTATTGTGAATGGTTCAGTAATCATTAGGTGACCAACTACATTAAGGAGCTAATTCTTTTTCAAGAATAAGCAAGATTTTATTTCTCTTCAAGAATAAAACACATCATGCCAATTATTAAGTATAACTCTTGTTTGGTTCGGCACAAAGGCTTGGTTGTTCTTCAAGAAATTGGTGAAATTATTGCACAGTTTTGTGCATCATCCTGTGTTTGTGTTTAATGAAGCATGATATTGGGGGGATTCATTGTACCCTTTTGATCTAGCAGTGGAGATTCCCAACTAAGTCCTTCCTCACTTTGCCTGCCAAAAACAGCTGTGCACATTTCTCCATCTGAGCTCACTCATTGAATCGGGACACCTGCCCCATATTAATCTAGCCCTCAGAAACAGATATTTCTCTGAACAAGTGGTGGATGAATTGGAGAAATGCCCACCATGTTAAAAGCCAGTGGGAATAGATGGAGAATATTAGAAGTATTCAACCAAAAGCCCTCCATAATACAATTAGCAAGCTTCCTTCTCTGGCTTCTCAATGAGGTTAGCAGTGATCACAATCAAAGGCTATCATTCCACATTTTCAGACATATTGCATCATCAGGAAAGAGATAATATTAGTCAGAACAAAAATTTCACAGATATTCTAGCCAGTTCTGTCTTTTCTGGACTAATGGCCACAGGACTATGCAAAAATGAAATCTTCTATGAGTTCCGACATGGGTGAACAATGCATCCATACTGTGTAGAGTCTCTCTGACACATCTTTTATGCAAGATCTGCTTCCTAATCATTCTATCTTTGGGGCAGAATCATATCTGTACCTTGACTGTCAGCCTGAACTGCCTGCAGTTCCACCATTATGGTTGAGTTTCTTTTGTAACAGTCCCTGATTTAATTGCTAAAAACTGGTTCCCACTCATGGGAAATTAGTCATTTGTCTCCAAACTACTGTCTTCTCTGCACCCTTTTTCCTATTTGTTTTCTGCTTCTTTACCTCTCAGGTCTTTCATCCCAAAGTGCTCAGTTTTACCTGGTGGGACCTTAGCAACAGCTAAATCATGTTTACATTTTGACCACACACTAACCCTTATCTCTCAGTTGAATCATACATGTTGCATATATGTTAGGACCCACCCCAAGGTAACGGGATGTAACTCCCTCCTGCTCTCACCTATTTTCCTAACTTATTTTCATCAGGTAATGTATTTGCAGAAGAAAAAAAGCTTTTGAGTAAAATGTTTCTTTGTAATATGGACACCCACCCTCTTTAGCCCACTTTGCAGTTAATTCCTGGAAGGGTGTGCATATCTCCTTCATTAGTAACTGACTGCTGGTTGGATTTGGTGCCAGTCCTTATATCCAAGAGGAGACCACTTTCACATGACCTTCATCTCAGATGGACTTTTAGCACTGATGTTGCAAAAATACTGAATCATTACAGTTGTGTTTAGATATATTTTAAGATGAATCATGTGTTTTAAAATATTCATTGGAATTAATGTGTGCTCATTGACATTTTGAACAAATACACTACATTGGAATTATTGTGAATTCATTCAGAGACATTCTGGATTATATCATTGAGATGCATCAAAATTATTGATATATCAACCTATTTAAGACTATTGGTACATCAATACATTCAAGATTATTGTAATTCATTTGGAACATTCTTTACTTTAGGACTTGTGATTGAACAGTTGGGATTATTTGGGATTTAATTCACAATACTGTAAGTTTCTCTTAAATTTTCACTTTATAACTTTGAGAAATAAATAGATTTTACTGAATTTGTTAGTTTTGCTTCTTTCTACTACTTAGTTTAAGACCTTAGAGTCATAACACTATCAATCAGTTTTTGAGTGGTAAAAATAATTTGCATTATTGAATGTAATTCATAGTGAAATTCCCTAAACAATTTCATAGGCCTTCACTTATTTTGTTTTAAATCTGCAGGTTGTGGGGACTTTGGCATCACAAAGACCAGAGCAGGACAAGCAAATATCGGGTATTTTGGTCAAGAGAAACTTCAGCTACCATATAATGGCCCCAGCTGATTTACCAAGTAAGTCGAACAAACGACAGAGAATAAAAATTGTTTGGAGACTTTTATAATTTGTGTATTAGAGACACAGCATGTCAGTACTTTACATACATACATACATACATACATACATACATAGTAGGGGCCCCGAGTGGCAGAGTGGTCTAAAGTGCTCACCATTATGGATCACTGCCATCTTACCTCTGTCTGTGTGGGTTTGAGTCTCGGGCTCGACCAGTGTGGGTACGTGAGAAAGCTTGCCAGTAGCTTCTCGTGGGTCAATGGTTCTTTCTGGGGTTTTCCTGGGTTCTTCCTCCACTATTTATACTGGCCACCACGTATAGCCTATCTTGTGCTGAAAAATGGGGTTAAACCCTGCAACAACAACATACATACATAGTATTAGATACATACATACATACATACATATTATTACATACATACATACATACATAGTATTACATACATACATACACACACACACACACACAGACACACACACACACACACACATAGTGAGTTGGCTTAAGCACATTCAGCAGCAGTCCATGCACATCAAGCTTCTGAAAGAAAGCCATGATGGCAGGATATGCTATCTGGATTCTTTACAATATATCTGTTGTCATCAGTTATCTGAAGGCAAGAACCAAACCTCTGAATCTCTGCTCTCTTATTTAGGATTTTCTTTGGTGTTGTAATTATTAACAAATCCAGATTCAAATCTTCCACATCCCAGTCTGGCATCATGTTCTAATGGACTTGCTGTCCATACAGAATCAGCTTATTCAGATGGAATTGTCAGTTAACCCTTCTGTCTTCATTTGAATCTATGCCTGTTGGGGTTCACACCTTTTGGATAAGGCCGCAACATTTACACATGTAAACAGTTTGGTTTAGTGTACTGCCTGTAAATATTTACAAGGTTGTAAACATGCAAACAAATGTGCACATGACTGGCATTGATGCAGGAACACTGTTCCTATTAAATTATTTACACATCTTATGAGGATTGTTAGTAGAGTATTTTCTGTTAATTCTTTTCTTAAAGTATTCCTAAATGATCTTCACATTGAATTTGGCAGAATTGGAGAAAAGCACCCCTTGATGAGAGTTGTTGTGCACATTACACAACATTGCACATAGGTTGGTTTACTGATAATGCTGACAAAGTGTTTTCTTTGCTCTAGAATTTTACATTTGAAACACATGCTTGTTTGCAGAACCTTTGATTAGTAACAGTCAGTTTTAAAGAAACACAGTGTCAAATTTGTCAGCCACTGCATGGTTTCTTAGTGTAGATCTTACAAAAGCATCATGGGGCCCCCAGTGACTGATTGGTCTAAAGCGCTCACCATTCCGGATCACTGCCATCTCACCTCTGTCTGCGTGGGTTCGAGTCTTAGGCTCGGCTAATGTGTTTACATGAGAAAGCTTGCCAGTAGCTTCTCGTGGGTCGGTGGTTCTTCCCCAGGTTTCCCAGGGTTCTTCCTCCACCATTTATACTGGCCACCATGTATAGCCTATCTTGTGCTGAAAAATGGCATTAAACCCTACAGCAACAACAACAAAAGCATCACAGGTTTGGGCCTGTGCAGTGTGATGCAGCTAACTGGTATGACCAGTTCCGTTGTCAAGTTTTTAATCGTGCATATATGTAACAGTAGGAAACAATATCCTGACAATCCTAGGGTAAACTGTCAGATATATTCAACAAAAACATGTCTTGCAAAATGAATCCTGTCATAGTAAAGGATGAAAGACATATAACAAATGAAACAGTCTCAAATTGAGTGAGTCATGACCCACATATTTGTAACGGCTGTCAGCTGTTCAGTAAGCCTAATGGGGGAATGATTGAGTTTCTAATTGTATTAATTAAACTGCATCACAACCGTTACTGTAAACCATGTACACATGTATACATTTTAGTAAAGTTTACAGCCTTAGGGACCACTTTCGATGAGTTGAAATGCCAAGTACTTGACCTTCATCTCACCAGTCTGGATCAAAAAGTCTGGGCAGTCTATACCTTTTCGCTGAATTGGGATGGTCTCTCTCTATGTTCTTTTCATGCAAACCCTCAGATTCCCAAAGTCATTCAGAAGGCAAGAGAATCTCATTACAATTAATCATAGTCACATCAGGTCGGAGAAACAATTTGAATTATCAAACAGTGGAAAGTCCTGCCTCCTCAGTGTCAGCTGAAACAACTGTACCTGTAGGTTTTCCATTCCAACCCAGAAATGTGGAGCCTGTTCACGAGGATCTTGTCAAACAAGTCTTCAGAAAGAAACATTTCTATGAACAGGTGATGAATAATGAAAGTGAGAACCTTCTTCCAGTGTAGCAAGCAGAGAAGCATCATTTCTTTACAACATTTGGTACTACAAATACTATAAATGCATTTATTTCAGTAGGTATCAACTTTTGTGGTCTTGCAAAAGAACTACTTTTTCATCAGTACTTAAATTCATAGCTCAGTGACTGTGTCCCATTTTAGCAAATCACAGAATCCATGAAAATTGATACCAAAGGAACAATAGTGAGTTTGCAATAGCTGACTTCACCCCTAGCTAGTTTTGATTTGTCTCTACTGAAGGCCCTGTCCCTTTGTGTGAAATAGAAACTATATAGAGTTTCGACAGGTTGGACATGTGTGTTTTAAAGCCATGCCAACTTGTACAAGACATCTCTCCTATAAAACCTGCCCTCTAGAGACCCTAGCATTAGCAGGCAGTATCAGTGAAAATCATGCCACATCAGACAACCCAAACTACATGCACTTCTGCCACAATAGTTCAGTATTTTGTATCACAGACCCTAGTTTCATTGGCAAAAGAGGATTTTTGTATCATCACCCCTGGTTTTATGGGCAGAAGGATTTCTCGCTCTTAGGAAATAAGTCTTTTATTTTAATACCCATCTTTAGTGGACCCTTCTTGGGGCATCGTCAGGATCCCATAAGGACACTTAAGTCAATAAAAAGAGATCTCACTTGTTCCTATATTGCAAATAATGAAGAGATGATATTTCTGTTTAGGCTTTTTCTTCTAGGATTTTTTTGACTAACATTATGCAGGCTGTGGGATGGAGGTCTGATTCTATGTGCCACAGCTTCAATCTGAGAGACTTTTTATCTCAAAAGGCTTAACGTGATCTTGTTGGGCAGCCAACAGGCTTCCTTCCCAGGTCCTCTGCAGCTTTATAATGATGTGGGCTACATGGCTACTGCTGGGTTTGCCAACTGATATTTTTTTTTTAAAAAGACTGTATCTCTTCATCAGATTGTGCTATCTTGACCATATTGCACACATGACTTGAAGCTGTTTCTCATACATTAGAAGTTTGGAGCCAGGGTCAGCTCTAAGGTAAGGGGATGTAACTACCTCCACTTCCTGTCTATTGACCTAACATGTTATGATTAGGTAATGTGTCTACGGGAAAATAACACTTGCTCAGTCATAATGCAGGCACTCACTCCAAAGTCTTCCTCACAGGTACATCCCTGAAATAGTGTGTACTTCTACTCCAGTAGAAATGGATGAATATAGGATTTGGCACCGGTCCCTTTACTCAAGGGGAGACCACTCTTTACTTCTCTGTAGGCAGATCATTTAGCACTTATATTGCTAAACCAAGACAGAAGACAATAAGCCAGAAGACATGGCTGATATCTTATTTTGTTTGGACTTGCTGCCTTTTTGATGTAGTGAAAGGACTTCTGATGTATTATGATGGTCAAACTATTATTGAAGAAACAAATTTGACTCTTAAAATGCCTGCTACACATTACACTGAACCTTTTCTTGCATAAAACAATTTGGTGAAATATTTTTAACAATGGAAGATTGACCTATTCAGCCGTGTTAAAACAGACTTTAGATAACACAAATGGAGATTTAATTATCTTGACAATTCAATCCAGTTTCATATGAGTGCAGATAATTGGTATTCAATTGGTACTTTACATTAAACAGGACATAAATTCAATTTCGGGAATTGGGAGTTTGTAATAGAGACATGTTTGAACTTTGTCAAATTCTAGTAGTGAAGTTATCATAGTACTTCTAATAATGAAGATATCTTTTGTACTACTAATAATAAAGTTATCATAGTACTTCTAATAATGAAGGTATCATAGTACTTCTAATAATGAAGGTATCTTTTGTACTACTAATAATAAAGTTACCATAGTACTTCAGATAATAAAGTTATCATAGTACTTCTAATAATGAATGTATCATAGTACTTCTAATAATGAAGGTATCAAGGTACTTCTAATAATGAAGGTATCATAGTACTTCTAATAATGAAGGTATCATAGTACTTCTAATAATGAATGTATCATAGTACTTCTAATAATGAAGGTATCATAGTACTTCTAATAATGAAGGTATCATAGTATTTCTTTGCTAATGAAAGAGTATTTTATTTATTTTTATGAATGGGAAAGTAAATGTAAATGGCTACCATTTTCACTCACTTATAAGTCCACTCAAACTGTAAACAACAAAGATCCTGATCTGCAGTGGCATAATACACCTGCAGATCATAGCCTATACTGTTTGTTCTGCTGATTACTCCTAACAAACTGAAGAGCCCAGATCTGCTGTTGCATAATGTGATGGCAGATTTGGATATGTGCAGTTTGGACTCATCTTATAAGCAAGTATATATGGTATAAATTGTGGGTTTTTTATGAGCATTATAACAAGAAATGACTATCATCTTCACACTGTGAAAATCTTGTTAACTTTGTTAAGTGACCTTATGGTACAACCCTGCATACATCATGCATCATGAGTCAGTTAACAGCTGCTATATTAAACTTCTCGGAAACCACTGGGCCAAGATTGATCAAATTTGGCACAGCATCTTGGCATGAATGGCTTTTCAAATTTGGCAAATGATGCCAAATTGCCTTTCATCCATCCATCCATCTGTTAGCACAAGTTTGTCATCACTATACCTCCTAAACTTAGAAGATTGCCATGAAATTTTACACACACTTTATCCCAAGATTTAGCTGGTTCTAAATGAAAATTATGGCTCTCAGACATTCAGCATGCTCACCACGGTGCCCATCTTGAAAATCTTGTTATCACTATTCTTCATGAGTGGATGGTCATATCAACATGTGTTTTCAGTAATAGGCTTATTATGTCTAGTTTTTGTCCTAAATTAAAAAGGTGTCGATCTGACTTCCAGTATGGATGCCATGGCAGCCATCTTTAAAATCTTGTTGTCACATCTCCTTCTGAATGGAACGTCATATCAACAAGGAGTTTTCATCAGAAGACTAATTATGATGTCTAGTTGGTAGTAAATGAAAATGGTACTGTTCAGACATCCAATATGGTCTCCACAGCAGTCCTTTTGAATATCTTATTATCAGTTCTCCTGAATGGATGGTCATATCAGCATCAGGAATTTCACTAAAAGACTTCTTATGACATCCTAAACAAAAATGGTGCTGATCTGACATCCAGTATGGCCATGGCAGCCATATTTAAAAAAAATTTATTGCTACTTCTTCGAAGGTAAAGTTATATTGACATGGGATTTTCACCTGATCACTAATTACAAAATCTAGTTGGTCCTAATGGTACCTCAGATGTGGTTGCCATGGCAGCCATTTTAAAATCTTGTTTCTACTCCTTCTAAATGGAAAGTCATTGTCAACGAGGGGTTTTCACCACAAGACTTCGTATGGTGTCTAGTTGGTCCTGGATGAATATGATGCCAATCTGACATCCAGTACTGCCACCATGGGTACCATCTTGAAAATGTTGTTATCATTACTCCTCCAGAATTAATGGTTATATTGTCATAGGATTTTTGCCAATAGACTTATCATGTTATCTCATTGATTCTAAATTAAATGAACATGATAAAACTTTTGTTGTTATGAATGGATGCTCATAATGTTGGCATAGGTTTTTCACCAAATGAAGTATAGCATTTAGTTTGTCCTAAATGAAAGGGATTCCAGATTTTTTCAAATGATGCCAATCCACCACTAAAAAAATTTTTAAAAAAAAGAGTTTTTGCAGCTTTATCTAAGAAAACTGGCAACCAGACAATTTTCCAACTTTGACATATGTCCTGGCATAGGGGCCCTTCAGTATTGGACAAATGATGGTGATCATCAGATATGGGTGAAAATATATAAACCTTGAGAAATCTTAAAGCAATTGTTTCATAACATACGGTCAAGAAATTTCAAGAGAAGCATTCAGCTGACATAAATTTCATGGCCAACTGCTCTTGCTACGAGGCAGATGTCACTCAAGTAATATCAGGCCCTCTTGGGTCACTTGTTTAGACTGAAATTTTTAATAAAGATGTAAAAAAGTGACAAAACACCAACAAATACAATGCTTTTTGTCTTGATTGGGAAAGGTTTCCCAAAAGGCAGAACATAGCTCTGACTGTGTCATAGAACTCACTATACATGTGTGAAATACTAAAATTCGCACATAGCTTTACTAAGGGGCAAAATAGTTTACATATGATCACTGGACCAACAGTTCAAAAGGTCAAAGGTCAACAGGGTCACTGGATTCATTTCAGGCAATGCTATTAATTGTTTTATATTTGATATTAAGTAGGATCTTACTTACTGTAATCTTTTCTCATAAAAATTGCTAGTCAAACCACAGGTATGACCCAACTTATCTGAATTCTTTTTTATTGACACATTTTTTTCTGTTGTAAGTGGAGTCCATGTTGTCATTTTTAATGTTGTATGGAATATCTCATAGTATTTTTATCATGTATAGATTATACAGATCTGGCAATGAGCACAGTGACTCAGAGACTCAGCATTCCTTACACTGGTACACTGCCCTTGTTACAGTATTACCTGAATCAGCTGGCAGGGGATGTAGAAAAGATCAGTATTGGGGACAAGAAGGCTCTGCGAGTTTTCAAAAGCATTACCATTATCTTTGAAGCCAGAATGGTTATTCTTGAGGTAAGTGTCATTTATAATTAAACATAACAGAGGTAGAAAAATCCACCAAAATCCAATGCTGGTCATGATTTGAATGATAACAGACAGTTTCATTCTGGCTTCTGGTTCTGGTTTGTTATTGAATAGAAATATGTGAAGACAATTTGTACCCAGTCTGCCTTCTGTTTTTGTTCCACTCTGCATGTTGTATCCATATTCAGACTGATCAGTCCATCTGCGATTTTTACTGTATTAGAGTTTAATTCCCAAGAATGAATAGAGAATCAGAATTAAAGTTTGTATTTACTTTCCATTTGGTATTGAAAAATTCTGAAAAATATGTAGGGCATGAATAACAATGGAAGAAACATGTTATACCCTCAAAGCTACAGCTGAACCTAGTCAGCTCACCTGGAAATAAGGCACAATATGGCCTTGGATCCATTGTGCATCTCTCAACGATTGCTTGTTATCACTCTGGAGACCACATGCTTGATCCAGCTTTGAACATACTTGGAATATGGACTTGTATATTTCAGATTTCAGAGGAATTCAGTGAGTGAAAACCATGCATATTAATGAGGTGATCTTGCATCTGATTGGCTGATTAATACACTGAAGATCATATTTCTGATCTGGGTTTGAGCAGATTTGGAATATTGGCTTGTATGATTAAGATCACTGGCAAGTTCAGTGAGAACCACACATATTAATGAAGTGATTGACTGAACAGTTACCACTCTTGAAACAACATTCTTACCAGATTTTAATCCTTGGTATATAGACTTTTTTTTGTCTATATCTCATACAAGTTTGATTCACACATAATCTCATACAAGTTTGATTCACACATAATCTCATACAAGTTTGATTCACACATAATAATGAGGTAAGTTTTCATTTGATATGATGAGCTTGTTACCACTTGAGATTGTATTTTAATCTGATTTCTGCATGTGTATGTGTGTGTGTGTGATTTGGATTTTTAACATAGCTTTAACAATTTTTCAGTCATATTGCTATGCTGTCTGCAGTGTGGCAGTTTATAGTGATGTCTAGCACTGGGGCATCATGCTGCAGACATGTAGCATAATGTCCCATCCAGTCACACTATCCTGACACCAGGCCTATCAGTCCTAACACAAACCTCTTAATGCTGAGTGCAAAGCAAGGCAGCTGTTAGTAACATTTTTAGAAGTCTTTGATAAAACTGTATTTCAAGGAGCCAACATGGATTTATAACAACACTGGCACTTCTCAATTAATGATTCATACCATATGTAACTGAAAAATTGTACAACACCCTGTTGTGAAAAGGGAAGACCCAAACTAATGGCTGTTACAATACTGCAGTACCCGATAAATTTACATGAAAAATATGTCAGACATATGAACAGTAGAGGATTACAAAATTAAGTATGTAGATTAAGTAGACCTTCAACAGCTGTGCTCAAAACTAGATTAGTAAAACATAGCAGAAATAACATCTTAAGACACCTTGATTTATGAAGAAAATTATTCTCATGCTTTGTTTCTGGTCATAGCTTAAAGAATGCATTAATTATGCAGTTTTAAAGTAATCACAAACATAATATATCCAATACTAGTGATTTGCATTCAGTATATTAATAGTACACTATATGCACAGAAAAGTTGAAAACAAGGTTAATATATACAGCCGTCACAGCTTGAAAATCTTATTACAGTTCTTCCTAGATGGAAAGCAGTCATATTGACACTGGGTTTTCACTTCTCATTGGTACTAAATAAAAATGGTGCCAATCTGAAATCTGTATGGCCATCATGGCACCCATCTTGAAAATCTTGTTATTGCTACTCATTATGATATCTAGTTGGTCCTGAATAAAAATAATGCCAGTGTGATCTCAGATATGACTGCCACAATAAACAAATGGAAAATCCTTGTCACTTCTGAATGGTTGGTCACATCAGTATGGGGGTGTTCACAAAAGGTCTTCAAATGTCTTGTTTCTCCTAATCTTACCTGCCACAGTGGATAATTTGAAAATCATATGACTCAAGAATATCATAGATGGAATCAACCCTCAGAAGTTAAAAGAAGCAGTGGTCTTATCTTTTGGGGCTTGACATTGATCCTTAGCAAGCTAGCAATTTGCTACTTTTTGTTTGTTTGTTTGTTTGTCTGTGGTATTTTGTATCCAGATGTCAGATTTATTTAGTATTTTGGTGGACATTGAAAATAGCCTGATTTTCACAGGTTAAAAATATTACAACTTTGAAAATGCTGATAGTACTGAAAAAAATCAATTTTGAGCCCTGAACTTGAATTTTTGGGAATTCTTTTAGGGCAGTAAATCGTCAGTCTATTAATGGGTTCATTTTGCATGTCACTGATTTTTTTTTTGCCACTTTAGAGACTTTGTTGGATATAATTTTGATTAAACTTACTGAATGTCATCAAGACCTCATTTTACTATAATTATGAACAAGATATCTGGACATTAATTACATGATTTTGCATCTGATTGGGTGAGCTTGTCACCACCCCAGTAATTATATATCAAATCAGATATTTGATCAAATATGTTAAATAGGCTTATATCGTCAAGATGTTGGATGAGTTTGATTATGAGCAAAATCTATACATTCAGACCTGCCAGCCCTTATGGTTTTGCCATAAGTCTTACAGAAATGATGCTTAAAATACGGACTTATAGAAGAAAATTTAAAAAAATGGAAATATGATTGTTTGCAGTAAAATCCAGATTTGGATCCAAGTTTCATGTTAGATTCAGTGGAATTAGTCAGGAAACCAGACTAACTTTACCATAATACCTTAAATGCTTTAAAATGTGCGTATTTTGTGATAAAAACTTCTGATCATCAAGCTTTTGCTTTTTTTTTTTATTTTATAAATGGCATCCAACAAGTGACAGGTCAGGAAGAACGAGACAATAAGCCTCTTAAAAAGTTTTAATAGTAGAGCTGAATGAAATGGAATATTTAGGTTCTTGGGGGGAAAAAACAGGAAAAGAACAATAATGTTTAGTAGACATCGTGTGTTGATTTGAGGATTGTAACATGGCAGGAAAGATAAAGAGATTTAACTTTTTTAAGGATTATGTCAAGTTGGGAGATACCAAGAAGTCCTTCAACTCCAGAGGGTTTGGAACTGCAGTTTGTGAAACTATACTGGAAGTAATTAAGGTTCAAACAAATTTTTGAGTTAAACATGATGTTTACTGTTACTGCATCAGTCCTGAACCACACATCTGGACTTTTCAATACATGTTTTCCAGCTTGACAATAACGGCACATAATATTTTGTTACACCTTACTGAAAACAGGTCCAACATACAGAAAAAAAATTGACTGCCTTACTGAGAAGGTCTTGTTAGGATTAGCAGGTCTGTATATATATGAGATAGTGATTGAATTTCTATCTGATTTTGCTTTGGTTTCTTTGATAAACTTGTATCATTATTAGTTTAGATTCTATAATAAGTGAAATATGCAAATATTAACCCTATAGCTACTACACTTTCACTACTGCCGAGTGCAGTCATATCAGTTATTGAGGCTGGTTGCTAGGCTGAATACTAGAGCATCATCATGGCTGGGCTGACTACAGAAACTGACAATAAAAACATGGTTACATTTATATTATTTCATTAGTTTTTGCTGGATTTCAGGGAAATAAAAAAAACAGCTTACCTTGTATAGTGTCTGTTATTCATATATTTCCATTTTATATACTCCTACATTCCATCATATAAGAAATCCCAGTCATGTAAACTGTTTTGAATCCCACAAAATAAATCCGATATTTACATATGTACATATAAAAACATGAATGAAATCCACACTCTAATTACAAAGTTGAGAGTGGTACCTCTCAAAACAGTCATTATCCACACATAAATGTACTTGGCATTGTTTGCATCCTATGAAAACTTCATGTCTCCTCCCTTCCCTTACACATATCTTGTATATTCCAAGATATGCCCACATCTCCGTTATGCTGGTTTCATACCATTTCAGGTCTTGCTTTTGGTCCCCTGTTTTCTTGGCATAATCGTTTGTTTCTTTCACAAGCTTTTCCACCAGACATTCAGGGAAAAACTTGAGAAAAAAATCTTTCTCATTGCTTAGTGGTCCAAGCTCGATTATTGAACCAACATGAGAATCAAAATCATTGATCTCGAACACGGCGAGGTCATCACTCCATTGTGCAAATGGGACTATGTCCTCCTTGTCATCCGATTCAAAATCACGTACATCTGGTGTTGAAATGGGACTAACATCAATATCTGATCCATTTTCTAAGAATGATCCATTAAACTCTTCGATATCGCTTGCACTGAACCCTTCAAAGTCGCTGATATCTAAATCGGAATCCTTCTTTGTTTATCTCAGCTACATGTATTTCGTAAATTGCAGGAAAGCCCTTCCAGTGTGTCTAACTTTAACCTCTCAGCTTTCAGACTTGTATCAAAATGTTCATTAAACAGTCCTCTCATTGGTTATGATAACCAAAAATATGTAAACTTGTGTACTTTCAACCAATCAATGTTTAGTTAACATAGTGGTCACGTCCGCATAGATGCAACACTGGGGTTTTGAGTACTGCTGAACTATACACACATAAGCAACACTGGGGTAGTAAACGAGGCTTATTGACACTGCATATATGCATCAGTGGGGTTCAGGAGCTATTTACAGGTGATGCTTAGATGCGGCAGTCATAGCTAAAGGGTTAATGAGATGATATTGCATCTGATTGGTTGAACTTGTTTCCTCATTAGATCTGCAGACTATTTCTCATCCGGTTTCAATAAAACATGGTAAATGGGTTTAAATCATCAAGATCTGGGATGAGTTTAATTATTAGCAAAAGACTACTCATATTAATCATACCATTTTGTTTGGAAAGAGTTTTCATCAGAAAATAGTAAAATATGTAAAACTGACTAGATACAAAGTTGGGAAGATAGTTTACACAGGATGCATCTTTCATTACTAAGCCTGCTTAGTGCATTGGTCAACTGTTAAATTATGTTAGCCACATGAGCAATACCAGGCCAACTTGGGCCTCTAGTGCTTGCCTCCTTATGCAAGATAATCATCTAAACAGTATCTACATTGGCCTTCACCAGAATATCTAATACTGAGTATTTGTGCTTTTAAAAATTTTTATATCCCAAACCATTACATCATCATAATATAGCAGTTATTCAGAATAGAGATTGTTACGGTCTACATTCTTGAGCATATTGAATGTAAATTTATAACTTAAAAGTTCATTTATGTAAGTCTACACATTGTACATTGCTTTACTGCATTTAAAACATTGTAATGTCATACAGCCATTTTGCAATCTGCATTTAAGTTGCATTCAGTCCATAACTGCAATTAATATTTCTGACTCTCCTTGTATGCAAAACTAAATTTAAGTCATCAGTTATCCTTTGCATGTCAGGACCAACTGACTACGAACACTGACCGACTGTCATGTCATTCCACTTATCTATTGGTCAATAGCCTATTCTCGACTTGCGAAATAAACTCAGTATTTATTATTAAATTTTAAGTAATCATCAAAAATAAGTGTCTGAACAAAAAAATCATTTAGAATAAACCTATTTAATCAGCATAGAAAGTGACCTTGAATTTAGACCACATTATGCAGTGAGCTGAAGTATAACCTTGTCAAGAGAGAGAGCAAAAAATATTTGGCTTGCTTGGACACTAAGCTGGAATACTCTGTGCCAGATCTATCATTATGAAACAACTTTCATTATGATGCTGCAATTGATATGGGCTTGAAATACGTAGGGCCAATTAAAACGGGTTTCGTTGTTATTTTGTAAAGGCATCAACATATTGCAATCTGATGTTATTTTTACAGTGGACAGCCAATCCAGTAACCGACATGTATGCTGATGCCGTGGTAACAGTGGTGCTCAGAGCAGAAATGGATCCAATGCCTCAGAAAAGTAGGTCATGTGTCATCCTGTAAATTCTTGGAAATTTCTTCAATCTGACAGTTGAAGTAGCACAGTTGGTAGAGTGTCAGACTTGTAATCCAAGGATTGCATGCTGGATACACACCCAGGCTAGCACATGTCCACTGCTTCAGTGCATACCTGGGAAAGGCACATAGTTCTTAGTGTGATATAGCCAATAATGTGTTAAAAGTACCCTTTTTATAATCCTGCCATAGGGCAAAACGTATCATGTTATGAAGTCCATCCATCCATCTATTCTCTTTCTTGTTTCCACACAATAACTTGAATTCTCCACCATCTAACATTACCCCACTTTTAAATAACATGTATTTAAGGTCATGGATGAACCAACTCCAGTTTAGACTCAAAAGGTTAAAGAATAAGATCACAAGGACTGAAAGAGTGAAAACTTTGCAAATGCTGGCATTCAAGATTAGAAAGACATCTGTTGATATTTGGGCCAAAAGGTCCATAGTGACTCTAAGAAGAACAATGGTTAAAAAGGAAATGACATTTAGCACAAGTGTCTGACCAGTGGAAAAATTCGTCTTTGAGAAGAAGGGTACAACATAAGAGGATTCCCTCATCATGAGAGTCAGGGGTCATTCAGTATTTAAAGCTGATCTTTAAAGGCAGAGGAAGTTTTCAGTGTTGTTGTTGTTGTAGGGCTTAACGCCATTTTTCAGCACACGATAGGCTATACATGGCGGCCAGTATTAATGGTGGAGGAAGAAACCGGGAAATACCCAGAAAGAACCACCGACCCACAAGAAGCTACTGGCAAGCTTTCTCACATATCCACATTCGCCGAATCCGAGACTCGAACCCACGCAGACAGAGGAGAGATGGCAGTGATCCATAACGGAGAGCGCTTTAGACCACTGGGCCACTCGGGGCCCCAAGTTTTCAATGAATGGGTCACAAAGAATAGCCATATACAGTTTCTTTTGACTTCATATACATCACAGGCTTCTTTTGAGTTGAGCAAGTGGATTATCCAGATAATATTTTTACAGTGAACAGCTTTTTGCAAGTGAAAGTTACACAAGTTGGCTGACCAAAGAGTTAGTCCTGTCAGCCTATCGTGAAATTACTGTTTTGTCATGATGCAAAAAAACAAATGTGGGTGATTATTTTTAGTCAGTGATGATTTAATTTATAGGATGGATTAAAGTGAGCAGGGTGCAGTAATATTGTGTGGAACGTAAATTTGGGAGAGAACAAAATACACGATTTAATGATTTTTTTTAATAGTGCACACAAAACAATTTTTATAATGTAATAATAATAATGATATTTGGTGTATAGTATTTGTTCAAAAACAATTTTAAATTTAAAGTTAGTAATATAATGTATTACTAATTTATGCTTTATTTTCTTTTCTTGTGTCATTTCATTCAGAATGTCATCCAAGTGCTTAAAGTGCAAAAAGTTTAAAGAAAGGGAGGATAACCAGGACTCCTGTATTGTATGTACAAAATGAACATTGTTAACACCATGCAGCATATGTAAAACAGTCAGAAGACATTTGGGCCTTAGTGATCCAAAAGGCAGCTAAGGGGAATGAATGAAGGACTGTTGAGGAAGGATAGCATTGATGTCTTCAGCACTCATCCTAAGACAACCTTCATTGCAAGTCTTATGGGAGATGCTGGGAAAAGTTCATTGGGTGCAACCAAAAGTTCATCGACTGCAACCATCGGCCAATCATATCAGCAGCAAGGGAGGAGGAAGATGTGGAAAGGGTATGACCGTCTTTTAACAGATGTATCGTCTTGTACAGGAGACAACAATGCAACGCCTGACATAAGGGCAAATTTTACCCCTTTTTCCTTTGCTTGCCCTCACACCTTTTTCTGACTCATTGGGGGAGTATTCCCTCAATTTTATGCAGCCCAGTGGGAGCTAGTTCCCTTGTATGTCCAAGTATGGTCTTCAGTCCTGTAAGAAAGGGTACATAGGGTTCACGCCCGATCCATTGGATCAAATTCTTAATACTGCCACATCGTTACCGGCCATCCAGCCATCATCAGCTGGCATTGGTTATCCAGCCATCCCAGCATGGGGACCTTTTCATTGAAACAGTCCAGCCAGATATATCGTTCAGTGATCTTAATGATGGATCCATCAGCAACTTACCATTATTATACAGGTGATTTCAGTGAAAAATCTGTCCATCGATCCAGGCCATTGGAGCAGCCAGTGCCAGTAATAGCTGGACAGCCTTATATACTGCCAGTATCCAGGCCTACCATATACAGAACATACCACCCGGCAGTTTCAACAGTTCCAGACTTTAGAATGTTCACTGCCTACCCTCCAGAGAGAGCTAGTGACATCGTCACAGATGACCAACCAGAGTCATCAATGCTACCTGGCATTACCTATGCAGAGCTGCAAGCCGACCCAGAGGGGGACCCAACACACAAAATGTCAGCTAATCAATCATATCCAGATCCAACTATGGAGCAGACTGAATTCAGCTTTCAAGCTGCAATTGAGGAAATCTATTGGGTATTGTCCATTGCAGAATGTCCTCCACCCCTACCGTTACTCAAGACAACAAAGTCAAGGCATTGGTAGATTTTGTGAGGAAGAAGAGACGCCATCCTTATGGCTTCTTCCACAGTTGGCAATGATTAAAGAGATCAAGGACTGACTGTCAGGTAGGATTGGTGATCCTTGTAATTCCAAGGTGTTTTTCTCAGAAAGCCATGTCCCTAGTGACATTCTCCTCTTGCTGGTATAATACTCACTTCAGTGCCTTCACCTTGGATCTCCCGGCCCTCGACAAGAATTTAGCAGCCATCCAGATGTTGGCTCCATTGTACTACAAATTGCAGTGTACATGGCTCAAACCTCATCATACCCTAGCTTTATGAACGACCCCATTTGGGTCACCGTTGCCTTTTGGAGGAAGAATAGAAGAAAAAACGGGCAGTGAAGATTGTGCAAAGACCACAGTCCCCCAGGGTTTTATTCAAGGCAGTTTCTTATTTGAAAAGCAAATGGCAAGTTGACAGCCATCATCGACTTCACTCTCCTCAACCAGTTCATTGCATCTCCAAATTTCAAGATGGAGACAGCAACATCACTCTGCCTTTCAGTCCAAAGGGACAAGATTGCCATCAGTCCCAATCTGACTGATGCATATTTTCATGTCCCTATCCACCCTACCACCGATCATGAAAATTTCTCCAGTTTGCTTACCGCAGCACAGTTTATCAATTCAAAGTTCCATCCCTGCCCAGACCGTCTTCTTCTGCACACTTGGCTATTATCAGGGCAGCCTTGCGAGATAAACAATTTAAACCTTAGATTTTGGAAAGAATCTCAAGAGCAAGAAGTCCCTCCAGACTGAAAGCTTTTGAGGGAAAGTGGCGTGTTTTCAAGGACTGGTGTCAAATTATCCCTCTGAGTGCCTCACTACCTCATCTAGCTGATTTTTTTTTTTTCTGGCTCTTCGAGAAGAAACAGATGGCCCCAGTGACTATCAAGGGCTACCACTCCATGATCTTGGACACATTCCAGCATCATGGCAAGATGTGATTTTGGGCATGATAAAGACCTTTCTGATCTTTTAGCAAATTTTGAACTCAATCAACCAAAATCCCTCACCTTGTTCCCAAAATGGAATCTCTCCTGGGTTTTAACATGACTCAGTTTGAATAAATTCTAACCTTTAGCCTGCACTTTGTAAAATTTACTATCATACAAAACATGTTTCCTGCTAGCTTTAGCTTCAGAATGCAAGGTAAGAGAGCTACATGCCCTTTCTGTCGATCTGAGCTATCTTCAGTTCAGATTTAATGGTTTGGTGGTCCTCTTGACATAACCAGGCTTTGTAGCCACAAATAGGTTACCATCTGTCAGTAATCAAAGAGTCATTTATTCGCTCACTCTCTTCCATAGGCAGGTCAAGAGCAGCAGCCATGCAAGTTGTTGTGGTCTGTTCTTTTAGTGTGAAGCAAATGCACCTTTCCAGTGTTTTCAGTATAATTTAATTTAATTTTCAGATTTCAACCTCATCAAATTAAGCTGTTATGTTTCATTATGCCTGTAACAAGATAATCGGGATGGATTTGAGATTTATAACAGAACACTTTTGATGGTGATACAAATACAATGTTTATTGATGAATGACTTGAATGGAAAAAGAATTATGATTAATAAGTGCATGTATAAGATCAAAATATTGGACAAAATTAACACAATCACATGAACCTAATAATGTAACATAAATGTGAATACAAGTAAAATGACCTTACACAGTACAAGGACAAAGGTTAATGATTCACAGTAATTTCAAACAATGAAAAGAATGATGTGTTTTACTCAAATAGTAAAAATGATTCACGGTAATTTCCCACGAAAAGAATTGTGTTTTACTCATATAATAAAAATGATGTACTTTACTCATTAAGTAAAATGATGTATTCACTCAAATAGTGAAAATTGAGATACTTTACTCAAATAGTAAAATGATGAAACGATGGGACAGATATCATACAAAATATCTTTACAGTCCCAAAACACTGGGTATAACAAACCCCAAAATTAGCCCATGGCTAAAAGAATACTTGTATGGAGTTACACAAAACACTCCTTCAGTAGCATACTTGGCTACCAGTCACGCTGGTCAGTCAAGCAGTCAGCATTACAGGTAATCACTGACCACCTTTCATTTCCTTGGTTAATCATGCAATCAGCGCCCACCAATCGGTCAGCAATGCCCGATCACCTGCTACTCAACCAGCAACACTGTTCAATCAGCTGCATGGCCACCATTCAACCAATTCCATCCCCAGCTCCATCATCAGCTCCACAGCCGCTATGGCCAGCACCACAGCCGTCATGGTCACCGTTTATGATCAGAATTACAGCTGGTACCCCGTCAACCCTGACCACCATGGTCAGCTCCACAGCTGCCATGGTCAGCTCTAATCACCATGGATCAGCTCTGATCAGCTGAAAATAAATCTAACACTGTGTACTAAGAATGACACTGGCATATACGATAACATGTAATGATGTTATATACGGTAAGCTGTACAAATTACATTATCGGCACAACATTACAAAGCAATAAACGTTCAGAAGTGAACCTACCTGGGTCTGATAAGAATCGTATGGTACTAAACATTTCTTAATAAAATGCAACCTTATTGCTAATATAGATCTCTTGTTAAGTCACATACAAGAATAGAAAATATTTGCATTATACTACGCATCCTGGAGCTGCATAGAAAATATACAGAAGGTAAACATGGTAGTACAAAAGCTATAACCTATAATATACATAAGAAATTAATAAATAACTCACATACCTCTACAGCTGAAGATTTGCAAGTCCTTAAGTAGACTGCTCACTGACAAGACATTCCGTAAAGATTTAATCCTACAGTGAGGTATTTATACACAGACGATGTAGCCCTACATCGTCTGTGCGCTTGATGAATATTGGTTCTTTCCATTGAAAGCACTTTGCACATGCGGCATAGGATGAACCAACCTCACTGTTTCGAAATATTGTACAATATACATAAATCACCCTTGAATATTGTTGTACACAGAAAGCAAAACCCAAGTACATGTATTTAAATAAAGGATTTATACAATTCCATGACAGTGCCTTCTGCCATATTCTGAGATATTTGTTTAATGCAATACACTAGGTAAATTTGATAGTGTCCAGCTCTTGTTGCTAGTAAATAATTTGTCTCATTTGAAGAGGAATCAGATAGAGAAGTACTTTTGGATCCCTGGATCTAACACCTAAGCACGCATGCCCATGCAAAGTTTATGGTTTTCTTCTTCCTACACCGTAAACACTACATAAAATCTAAGCCATATAGTATACTGTATGAGTTATGAAATTTTGTTTTACAGTGTGTGTAAAATAAAGTTTAAGCCTCACACAGAAGTTTACTTTTTATTTCAGGTGTACCACAGTCTGTCATTGTAGACAAAAGTCACATTCAGGAGTGTCTAATAGAGATGCTGACAGACATGTTTGGTGGGGAGTGTATCAGTAAATTCATTCGAGGAAACTGCATCTCTGTCACCGTCGACAATAAAGTAGCCTCAATCAATGTGGATACACTGGTAAATGTGTTTAAATTTGATATCGTACAATTACTTATAAAAAGGAAAGTTTTTTTACCAAATGAAAATATTTGTAGTATACATGTATACAGAAAAGAAATTCATTTATATTTTTCACTTACATAGAAATACCATATTAATTCTCAGACAATTACAGACCTGCCAACCATTATGATTTTGCCCCAAGTCTTATGAAAATGACCCTTAAAATACGGACTTATGGAATAAAAGCAAAAACTACGGAAGAATGAGTGTTGCCAAAAAATCCAGATAATATGTTCATCCATGTTTGATTTGGATCTGGGTTTCATGTTAGAATTTGAGGAATCAGTTAGGGAACCAGATAACTTTACAGCAGTAACTCAGATGCTTTAAACTGCACACATTTTGTCATGCAAAGCATCTGCATGATCATACTGTTGATTATAGAATTGTTAAAAAATGGAGTCCACCAAGCGATGCATGTTGAAGATGAAAGGGAAAATAAACCTCTTAAAAAGTGTTAATAATCAACACCGAAGAATAAAGGGAATATTCAGAGATTCTTTTGAATAAAAGCAGGAAGGGACACAATTAAGTTTATTGGACATCACATACCAATTTGAATATGTCTCATGGGAGATACGATTGCCATTGTCATGTGAATAGGGAAAAAAAATGTGAAGAATTACGTCAAGTTGAGAGATAGGAACAAGCCATTGAGCTGCATAGGGTTTGGAACTGAAGTTTGTGTAACTGTACTAGTGGTAAATAATGTCTACGTGTACTTTCATTTGAACATGTTTACCATCACTGCCTGTTTTGAATCCCGAACATTTAAATACTTTTTCCAGACAATAGCAGTTTATGATATTTTGTTAAACCTTACTGAAAACTGGTTAAACTTACAGAAAAAAATAAACTGCCGTACTGAGACGGTTTCATCAGGGTTGGCAGGTCTGTAATTATATTACTAATTTGTAAACTGATTTTTTAAAAAAAGAATTTGTCCACATGTAAATGTTTGGTTGTGTTTGCAGAGTACAGTTAGTCGAAGTTTTTTCTGCCATCGCTTCCATATTTTTGCATGATTATAGTCTTTGATAATGGGGTTTCAGTAGAATAAAATTATAATTTTGCACTGATCACTTCTGGCTCATTTGTCAGATGTAGAAAAGTTTAAAAGCTTTGCAAAAAGATAAAAACAAAATATTATATTTTCTACAAGTCTGTTTAATGTAAAAAGAAACAAAACAAAATAAAAAACAAAAATTCCAGATTGTAAGCTCAATTACACGCCAGTAACAGTAAACAAGGGCCTCCGAGTCTTGAGCTCCATTTACTTCACTATATAGTGAAACCTGTATATAAATGACAGTCAAGGGGCATAATAAATTGTCCTTTATAAACAAGTGTTCTTTATATACATGGTCAGTACTTTTGATATACGGTTGCAACTCTGCATGTTGCAGTAAAAGTAAAAAAAGTAAAGTTAAAAAACAAAAATCCAGCAATGAAAATTGAAAAATTCAGTAGCAATGAAACTGAACAATTGAGATGCATGACAAGTTCTAAATTAAAAAATATATTGAAAATGCTAGTGCAGTAACATTCATTAGGACTTTAAATCCTGATCAGCAAATAAATTTTGAAGTTAAAATGACTAAATATTCAACACATTTAGCCTCATCAATGTCCAGCATGATGTCATTTTATTCCAATACTTGCTAGTATCAACATTTAATTTTTTATATTATATGCTTTTATTTGCCACATATAGCCATTCTTTGTAAGACAGAAGTTTTTAAAAAAACATGAATAACATGGCCATGTAATGCCAATTGAATGGAACTAGAGTCAGATGGGTTAATGTGCATTACTGATATTTAAATATATTTTCTTAACTGAAATCACCATTACATGTCATAACCTTGATATGTAAATGAGTCTTTATTTATATTTTTAGTTGACTTAATGTGTCCTATATCTAAACAAAGTCTAGTCACCCATACTCACTGGTCAACAATTTAATTTACAATATTATCAGAGCCACCAGTAGGGTACCCATCACTTAACCATTTTTGATCTGATTGAAGCAAGATCAAGACAGTGATGAAGTCGGTACTGATTGAACTTATTATTTAAGGAGACCAAGTTGGAAGATAGTAATTGTCCACTAAATAGTTAATTGCCAAAGCACACTGGATTTCATAAGCTGTGGTAGCTCTGTTGTTAACATGCTGGACTCAGAACCAAAAGAGTGCAGGTTCAAATCTTCCCATTGGACCAGCCAAGGTCCACTACCATGGTGTGCCTTTCGGCAAGGCACTTTACTCCAACTGCCTCGACACTAAATAACTTACTTGAGTTGCTGTACTGTAAGGCATCAAACCAAACAAACTGGGTACATTTTATAATGCAGTGGTGAGCCACAAATTTGCTCATGTGAGTGTTCACATGGTCCATTATATGCAACTTTGTTGACCAAATTACAGTCCATTATCTACATTAGACAGATGTCTGTTATATCAAGGACATATATAAAAGGATTTTCATTGGGGACCTCCAGAAGTGCCATTATGAACAGGTCAATAAGGCAGGTTACACTGGACATACTGCCTTGTTCACTGTAACAAAATTTTAAAAATTCGAAACATTTTTCTTGCACTTATTAAATTTTTGTGTCTTGCAGGAAGTCAAATGTGAAGATGAGATTTTACAACAGATTATTCAGACAGCAGTAATTAAAGTTAACCAGGCAATAGCACCAGTCAAGACAGCCATCTTGTGACAGGAACCGTAATTCTGAACCAGTCATCTGCAAATCAATTCTCTATCAGTTACTGGGTTGAAGATTTTTCCAGTTCCACTGATCAACAGAAAATGGATAGCATTTAAAGCATCTATTGTGTTGGAGATTTCTGATGAACAATGTGAGGCAAGACAGAGTTCATCCCAAGTCCTGTTTAAACTGTGTACAGTAGTCCCTCACTGTTTAGCATCTCTGTATGATGCAGTCCCTAATGTAACATGTCTGTGGGTATGAATCCTACTTTTTCGCTCTTGGCTTCTCATAACCAATTGTAATGTAATGTCATTATCAGGTAACCTCACCTATAACAGTACTCTGGCTCCTGTTCACAAAAAATAAACTGGGGATTACTTTCTGCAGTCAGCATACTTATATAAATATCTGCTGGCATCTTTAGTGACATTGTATTAATAAAGCTGTGCCATCTTGAAAATACTGGTGATCTGGTGCAAATGTAACAATGTTTGACAAGATGAAAATCATACAGTTTTGACATTTTCTGTTTCTTCATTTCTCTTATATCTAACTTACAAAGATCATGATTGCTTGTTGAAAAGGAGAATTATAACATCTAGATTACTAAGGTTCACTGCAAATACAAGTACCAATAAGAAATCAAAGCTGTGCGTGCAGCTGCAATTTCTTGAGTTACAAACACAGTCTCTTGTTATATGTTTATCTAAGGTGCCATGTATTAAAACATAATATTTTCATGGTTTTGACCCCTTTTAGTATGAAATCTTGCATGTGGTTCTATAGTAAAAGCATAGGCTGTATTATAGTGGAGACATATTCTGTGTTTTTGTAATAAGGACTGGGACGAGTAACTCTTGCAACTCACTCGTCCCAGGAACAAGTGCCTGTTTTCCTGAGCCTCCATCACACCTTCATTAAGTCTTATGTTTATGTCATTTCAGGCACTGGTGGAAATACCTGTGTTCCATTAACACATTTCTAATTATGAATTTAAAATGAATATCTACCTATTTCTCCTTAGAATACAATCCCAGATCACATTAACATTAATAAAATAAACTGCCTCCTGAAAAGATGAAAAATTTGTCTCTTTCCCTATATATGCCATATAGAACAAGGGAAGAAACTCTTCTGCATTACCGTTCCATCAACATTACTAGGTGGCTCTAGTTTAAAGGTTTCACTCAGCTCTACCAACATCATATTTCAAGACTTCCCAAAATCTTGGCGACTTTAACCGATCTATTCAGAAAGTTGGTATAGTCATTTGCTACATGTTGTAATCATTAGTATTGAATGTTGATGTGAACTTTTTCATTTCTCAACTACATTTATTCTAACTTTGTGTCCCAACACAGTATTATTGGTGCAAGTTGTTGGCTGTTTATTTGCACTCACTGCATTTATAATTTTGCTTGTTTAAGTAACAAGTGTTGTTATTGTCATTTGTGAACACTTTTGTTATTTTCATCGTTCTGGTCATTTCAGTTAAATAATGGGAACCAAATGCAGGAAATGGAAGAAATTTAAAGCTAATGTGGGTGAACATGAGACATGTCTTGCTTGCATGAAGTGTTTATCATCCTCATCCTGCAGTGTTTGTGACTTTAGGTCAGAAGATACCTGGTCCACTGTATTGCTGAAAAGCATCAGGAGCAAGGAGGGAGGTGTTAAATTTCAGTTTGACGTCTTGAACCTGCAGCCAAAGATGGCACTGATTGCTAGCATAGTGGGAGAAAAAAAATTAATGTAACCCACTCTGGCAAATTGGAGAAGCAAAGGTTTGCAGAGTTGCTATCCCACATTCTTCCTAGACACTATTAAGCTGCAGATGCATTGTCTGGTACAGGAAGTGACAATACAGTTACTGGCCTTGGTGGCCAAATTCTGTCCAAACATCCATCACAAAACCTCTATGGATAGTTTTGAGTTTATGAGGGAGTGTCCCCACATATCTAGGCAGCTAAGTGGGCGAAAATCTCCCCACCCCTCCATCTGAGCATGGCCTTCAGACCTGTAAGTCCAGGCACACAGTACATTTCTCAAATCCTGATAAACCATTTCACCTTCATGCCATACACTGCCACTATGGCTGCTGACAGCCAATTCAGCCAGCCATACCAGTTGCCTAGAGACCAGAGATCTGTCACTTACATGAACCACAGTTGACAGTTCTTTTGTATGTGAACCATATAGAGATCAGTTTGACCAATCTGCCCATTTTGTCCCACATTCTGCACAGGTGGTTCCAAAGCCAACTGTCAACTTGGCTTCCCATTACTCTCTGGCTGTCCATACTGGCCAGGCTAGCCAAAGTACTTGCTCAGCTGCCAGTTCAGTTAGTTATTTGTTCACTGTATTATTTGGAGGGATATTTAGATAACACTCAGAGAGACAATGGCTAATGCCTTGTCCATGTCTCCAGAAATGTTCTGCATGGACATGGACATGGGGCCCAATGAAGAAAACCCCCAGTTAGTGCAGGGATATCCTTGGTGACTTAACATACTCAAATCCCAGAACAGATTGGATTGGGGATCAATTTTAAAGTGACTCTCAAGGAAATATATAGTGTGTTGCCTAGTTTCAAATGTCCACAACCTCAGATTTAAGAAGGCAACAGGGCCCTTATTTCTGGAGACAGTTCATTAAAGGGGATAAGGTTTCTCTTTCCCACCCTGACTGGCCTCAAACACCATACTGGTTGGCATCAGACTCTTTCATTATCACCAGTATTGAACTATTTTCGCTAAACAAACTGGTGATCATATCGTTTTAAAGTGGCTTCAGATTTAATTTTTCCAGACCCCTGCCCTTTCATATTCTCTTTCATGACAAATATGCTGTCAGATTTATAAGTTCCTTCTGCTCACCTGCAAAGGAACACTATACCAGTCTTTTGCAATTCCATTCGTTCTTCCATGGGCATTCGCAAAAATCATCATTTGAATTGTTCCAGTCGACTTGATCAGCAACAATTGTGCTGTATCAGGATAACTTCCTCCAAAAATACATGGTAAGTTCAGTCTTGGAAAAGGACATTCAGAATATTTTCATCCTGTGTATATGTTCACATGAAGGGGTTTAAGTTCAGGGACTTTGAAATTGTTATTCACTGAATGGCCAATTCCAACCTAGTTGTCGTCTTCCTCTAATCTGGATTATACATATATCAATTTTTTTTTTTATTTTCACCTTGAAACCACATTTACTAATTAGTTTTATCAAAGATTTATGTGTATTTGATTGTATGGGGTTCATTAGGGGAATAATTAAAGTTATTTTGCAACACCTGCTTCAGGAATCCCTCCAGAAAAGTCCTAGCTGGAAGTTATGGTATGCTAAGTATGGATGCCTGTCAGTAAAGTTGGTTAGCCCACCTGTCGCCATACTACTCCATGGCAAGTGGGGTCCAGAGGTGTACAAATCCTTGGGAATGATTTGCTCGATCTTGTGAAAGATGTTCCAAAGAAAAGTCCAGCAGAGCAAACCTGCTCTGAAAGACAAGGTTACAGGTGTTATCCCTGTCATGACCAACTCCATCTTTACGCCTGGCTCATTGGGACAGCCTTGTGAAGAAAGGAATTTCAGCCTTCATTTATGGTGAGAATCTTATGAGCCAGAAGGCCCTCCACTTTGAAGGCTGATATGGGAAAAGTGGTGGTGTTAGAGACTGGTGCAAGGTCAGCATCATATCCCTTTGAGTGCGTCAATCTGGCAGTTGGTTGGCTCAGCATTACCTCCTACTGTTACCACTTCCTTCCATGTTAATGTGTGATGTATATAAGGGAGAAAGGGGAAAATTTTGTAAACTATGTTTCTCTGTGAATATTTACCTATTCATATTACTATAAAACCCTCCCACCCCTTGAGGAGTTAAATTCCTGACATTAATATGATTCTGAAAGCATTCTTGGAGAAACATAATTTTACTTTTAAAAAGTTGCTTTTTAAGGTATTTATCTGGAATCACAACCAAATAGTTACGATACAGTTAATCAGTATTTGCCTCTGTAGCATGTCATACCTTAGAGATTTCTCTTAAGTCAAAGAAGTAGATCATTCCCTTATTTCATGGTGCCCAGATAGATCACTCTCTAACCAGGTTATAACATGGGAGTTGGTGTGGATCCTTTTTTTCTTATATAATTGCAATCAAAATAGGTAAGGGCTGTTCCATTTAAACAGACATGGTACCCAGGGAAGACAGTTTTTAAAAGTACATGCCAGGGTACTCTGATTTCAAAGAGTTCATATTAAAATTATAAGACAATTTTGTACTCTGATTTCAAAGAGTTCATATTAAAATTATAAGAAATTTTAAATTGCATCTATGGGTGAGTACCCCACTTTAAAAGTGTCTTACCTGGGTCCCATGTATTTTTTAATGGAACAGCCCTAAATTAAATACTGCCTTATTGTGCATTTATTGTCAAAAACAGCTGTTAATGCATGGAAAATTCAATCAACATAAGAAACTTGTAATAAGTACTCCTATATTTTGTCATGTGGTCTCTTTTTAAACAAAGTTGTTGAGTTTTTATGACAAAATGTCAATTAAAATGTTAGTGATGTTATTGCCTAATAGGGACAAAACTTTAAGAAATAAATGCCAATTAAACAAGTCTTGTCTAGTGAAATTTGTGCTTTCAATTTTTCTAATAATTTGGTTTCATTGTAATCATCATAAATGTGATAAGCCCTCTTGTATTCAAACATGAAAAGTGACAACTGTGTTTTGATCCCCATCTTGCAAAAGCTTTTGCTGCATTGTTATAATCAATTAAAAGAAGACCTACTTTGTAATATCATGTTATACCATTTGTATCAAGTCATACAAAAGGGTAGAATAAAAAGGAAATGCAAATTCCCACCTGCATAGCTAGCAGTCACGGATGTGTTTCCGTAGTAACCATGGCCACAACTCACATTTGTGGTGAATTTAACCATCAATTATTGCTAAATAACATTTAAATCTACTGACTTATTGGTTGACTAAAATGACATATTTTGCCAGCTGATAATCTTATAAATTTAGACCAATGAGAAGGCAGTATTCCATTCAGCATTTTTCACTTGCACATCAAGTTAGGCTGATCATGGCTAAGTCCAGTGGTAATGTTAGAAAATGGGCTGCACTTCTTTGTAGATAAAGTAGCAAGTCAAATTTAATGTAGGTCAAAAATGTTGAATCTCTGAGTTGAATTCTGGTGCTAAATTATTACACTATGTGACACATAGCTTGAAATAATGGTGTCAGTTCTTAAATAGGTCACAGGAGAAATGGGAGAAGTTTTGTCCCTTGTATATTAGGAAAAATTTACATGCCCCAGTGTATCATTACAGGTTCAGTGGACTGGTTTTACTGGATTACAAGCAGGCATAAGTGAATTTTACAGAAAATTAATTGTTTTTTTTCATACAGTAGTATATAGTTTTTGATGAGCTTTTAGTCAAAATTTAACTCAACCATTACCAAATTAAGTAGTTTCAAGTGAAGAATTTTTTAACCAAATCCACTTAAGTAGTTTAGGTTGTTTGAAAAATATTGTTGATTTTTAGTTTTTATTTGCACAGATTAATTCAGGATTAAAATTTTCTTTTTTTATTGTTTCCTCATACCAACATAATGCAGTTCAGCAAAGTAAACATTTTTATTCTGTAAATTGATACGACTTAATTTGTATGAATTTTCTAAAGTTATACTTGCTTCAAGTGATACATTTTGTCATTTAGTACATAGTAATATGTCTGATCAAGATGTTATGGGAGAGTCCTGAAATAGCTTTTGATTTGAAAAATGACATTTTTTGAGCTAAAATGTTCTTTAATTCCACTGAGTGATGGTCTTAAGTGAACCTTGAAAAAATTAATTTCATCCTGACAAATAAACCTCAAATTTTTCTTTAAGAAAGCATGGGAACCATAAGTATTACAATTCACAGATCTCAGAATCATGTGATGTAACACCCACCAATTTTGCTGTTATACAGTTTGGTGATAACTAGTCTTTCAATTATGTATTCAGTAGACATTAAATCCTGAACACATACATGTAATCCTATTGGATGCTGCATGGTCTTGACATCAAGAACTTTTACATATCAACATAAAGTTCTGAGTATCATGTATTTTAAATGGCTTCTGTACAAATTCTAAAGCAAATTGCAAATTATTCTCGAAATCAAATTACAGACTTTGTTTTGATGATTATGATCTTTTATGAACCAGTATACCTGTTAAACGGACCTCTGCCTCGCACTGGCCAATGAGGTTGACTGGTTCATACAACCTCACATTCACCTCTACATAGGCCTGCATTTTTATATTATCACTTGCTGTAAGGAATTTTTTAGTGACTATTGTATTTAACTTGGATTACAAACTTTGTCTTATATTGTACCTTATATACTCACTTAGAAGATGAGTTCAACTGCAAACTGCATATACCGAGATCTACTGTCACGTGTGCCAGCAGATCTGGGTCTGTGCAGTTGTTAGGAGTAATCAGTAGAACAAACAAAGGTAGACCCTGATCTGCAGGCACATTATGATATGACAGATCACGATCTTGGTTGTTTGCAGTTTGAGTCATCCTATAAGGAAGTATATATGGTATATCCCTTTTGTTTCTGTATGAAATGCATAGAGAGAGAAATAGTTAAGTATCATACATAAGAGATAGAGAGATACTCCCTTCTGAGGCCACATATCAAAAGTCAGATGTGTTTAGTTAATAGGTGTGGATTTTGGTGAGGTGATTGAAATGTCAACACAAACAACCATACATTCACATTTTACCTAGTACTACAGGTCAACAGAACACATCATCCTCATCATCATCAATCCCTTAACCCAAGAGGTCATTGGGGCACCACAGTTGACATTACAACCAATTCTCTCCATCTTTCCCTGTTCTCTACTGCCCTTTGGGAATCTCCAAATCCCATGCCTGTCCACTCCTTAATGTTGTCTTCCCACTTCTTTTTCTGTCTGCCTCTTCTTCTGCATCCTCGCACTGTGCCTTGCGAGATTGTTTTTGCCAGTCCAGATGATCTTGAGACATGACCGTACCACTTCAGTTTGCGCTTTTTTACAGTGGTCAAGAGGTCATCATAGGATCCAATGGCTCATTGGTTACATGGTCAATGTAGGAGATGCACAAGATCTTGCTGCAGCATCTCATTTTGAAGGTTTGAATCCTTCTTTGTAGATCTGATGTGAGCGTTCATGTTTCACAAGCATACAGAAAGATGGATATGACAATCGAGTGCATCAGCAATGTTGGTATCTTTCCATATTGGTCTCAACGTTGTTATTGCTGCTGTTGTCTGGGCAATCCTGCAAAGTAGTTCTGGTTTGGAGCCCTCATCTGTGATAATTGATCCCAAGTACTTGAAGCTTGTGTCTCTTTCCAGCTTCTGTCCACTGACCTTTATTTCTGCATTGATGCCATTGGTGTTGTTTGTCATCAGTTTGGTTTTTTCGGCACTAATCTCCATACCATATGCTGTGGAGGGTGTGTCAAGGCACTCAACCAAGTCAGCCAGTTCTTTTTCATCTCCTGCCAAACCATCAATATCATCTGTGAAGCGAAGGTTGGTGATTGTTCTTCCTCCGATGCTGACAGTGCCCTCATGGTCATGCAAGGCATCCTCCATGATCCTTTCCAGGAAAATGTTGAAGAGTGTAGGTGACAGTATACATCCCTGGCTGACTCTAACTCTTGTTCGAAACCAATCTCCTCTGCTGCCATTGATGAGGACAGCACTGGTGGCTTTGTCATAGAGGTGCTCAACAACCTGCACCAGGTTTGAGCTGATATTGTACTTCCTCATAGTTGCCCATAAGACTGCATGCCATACCCTATCAAAGGCCTTTTTGAAATCTATAAAGACATGGTATAGATTCTGCTGATGCTGAAAGTATTTCTCGCAAAGATGTCTTGAGATTGAAGATTTGTTCTGTGGTGCTCCTTCCTGCTTGGAAACCTGCCTGTTCTTCAGCAATAATTATCTCTGCTTGTGGCTTTAGTTTGTTGAGTATTATCTTCAGCATGACTTTGCTCGGGTGACTGATCAAACTGATGGTTCTGTAGTTTTGGCATAGCTGTAGGTTTCCTTTCATGGGGAGCACGATGACCAAGGACTGAATCCATGTGGTGGGCCATTCTCCTGTCTGCCATATCTTGTTGCAGATTGTTGTTAGGACTGTGACTATCTCTTCTCCTCCTGCTTGAATGAACTAGGCTGGTATGTTGTCAATGCCAGCTGACTTTCCTTTCTTTAGTGACCTAACTGCAATTTCTGCTTCTTCACAAAGAATGGGGTTGTCATCAATTTCTTCTGCCTGAGGGCAATTTAGTGTTGCTGGATTTCCTTGGGTGTTATGATTGTACAATTCTGAGCAGTATTCTGTCCATCGCTTGAGGATCTCTTGATCTTTTGTGAGGCATTTTCCCGATTTGTCTTGGATGGTGGTAGTTTTCCCTTGCTTATGGGTTGTGAGATCTTTCACCAGCTGATATGCCATTTTGCTGTCATTTCTACTCAGATTGTCTTTCTATCCAGATTCCTTTGCCTTTTTCATGCTTTTCCTGATCATGTTGTTTATATCTGTATTTTCTAGCTCCTTCATGATCTCTTTTTCCCTTTTTCAGTTCTCTTCTTTTGTCACATAGTTCAAGGACATCTGTTGTGACCCAAGGTTTCTTTATTCGATGATATTTGCCAATGATCTCACTGGCTGTGTTAGTCACAGCTGTGTTGAATGTGGTTGTTAAGGACACTAGGTCGGTGTCTTGGCTGTCCAGGGTTGTCAAAGGTGCAAATTTACTATCTATCATTGCTTGGAAGGCTTCTGCGACTTTTGGATCTTTCAATTTTTCAAGGTCAAATCTGATTCTTGGTTGGTTAGGTTTTTTGACCATTTTCAGGTGGAAACGAAACGTTGTCATTAATAAGTTGTGGTCACTTCCAGAACACAATTGATTTAAAAAAGCAAAAACTTTTATTTCATAATTTTGATATTAGAATTAAGGTAATCATTTGAATCACACGGGGTGAGGGGATTTAGTCTGATTTCTTTGGTGCTTTGTGGCACAGTATTACTCATAGGTTATTTAGTGCCAAGGCAAATGGAGTAAAAAGCCTCACCCAATGACACCACGGTAGCTGACCCAGGCTAGTCCTGATGATAGGATTTGATTTTGCAGCCTTTCAGTGGTATGCAAACTACTGAGCCACCAATGCTTCCTGGAGGAGGCGATTTAAACATTAAATTTCATTTGTACATAAAAAGATATCAAAAGCGAAGTAAAAACTTAATGTATAAATAAAAACCATTTAAAAAAACACGGCCTTTACAAGTCAACAAAATGCGTTTCACCGACTCATTAGAAAAGAATTTAACTCTAAAAATAATGAATTGATTCACAACAATGCTCCATCAGTACAGTAGAATTATCTGTTCCTCTTGTAGATTTTCTTGGCAAAAGTAATGAAAATATCTTTGTTTAGTGATCCACTGAGTTGATCTATAAGAGTCAGGAGTTGATCATAGCTGCTGTCTTCATATTCTCTGTATAACCTTTCCATTTCTAAGTCCTTATACAGTAATTTAACTTGTGCAACTTTGTCAGGGTCATGACTTCCATAATTATCCTGAAAATAGAAAGGTAAGGTTTTAATAGAATAAACATTTCAAAAGCACAATTTTTGAAAATTCTCCATTTTCCATGTAATATGCAGTTCCCATCATCTGAAATTTTCATCACATTTAAGAAATGATAACTGAATGAATTCATCCTTCGTCTCTCTGCCATAAATTTTGGTGTAAGACAGATCACAGCATCCCAATCAAGCAAATACTTTTTTTTCATAATTCAATATTTATGAGTCGATTAAGTTGGTGGTGTTTTTGAGGAATATTTTGTATAATTCTTTGGACTGAAGTACAAATCTAACCCCTGTCCTGTATCCTGATTTAATTGTTAAATTTATATACAATTCTGATTCTTTCAGCAATTTTACATTTATAAGAAAACCATTTTTCCTTTTACACAAAGATTTTGCTTAGGTTTAAAGCATTTGCTAAATTAAAAGGGATTTAATAATCCAGAAAATGATAAATTGCATTTAAGCCTAGAAAATATCCATTCATTTCTGTTACAAGTCTATGGTTTTAAACAATGTAACAGAAAATAGTGAAAACCAATGAGTTTTGTAAAATTTAACAATTTATTTCCCAAAAATACAAAGTAAAAAATTAAATATAACTTACAGCATGGTGATTGAAATCCTAAATAGTCTTAAAGTTCTATCACAAGTCTAACAGTGTCAAGTATTTGCAATGAGTTTCAGTGGTATTCAGAAGACAGTTCAATCTGTTGTGCTGATGTGCCAATAGTCTTGACGTATTGCAATCATATAATCCAAAATGTCTTTAAATGAATTCACAGTAACTCCAAAACAGCTACTAAATCCTAAAGTCTGCTCACTTTGTAATTCCAATGAATAATTGAAATAAATGAATTAAATCCATATAACTGAATTGAACGCATCTATCTGACTCTTCGAATACTGATATTTATGCCAGGAATAAATCATCCCTTACATAAAGAACTAAGATGCAATTTCAGAACCAGAATGAAGGTCAAATAATCATTTCAAAAATTACTCTTTGTCAACAAGGTCAAGTACTTTAGCAGCTAGCCAGTCAGGAATTAGGACAGCCTGTTTTTTCTTTCAAGAAAATCCATGACCTGAACTCATCTCTTCAATGTTCACTTCTACCCTGAAAGTATGTAATCTGTTTACTAAAATGACCTCATCCTAAAGTACCTAAAATCAGTAATTAATGTTATTTACTTAATGACCTTTACACTCAATAATCATAAAAATTAACATACATGATATAGATGTACATAACACGTCTAAATAAATGTGATAACTCGGTAAGAGGAGCTTTAAAAATCTCAGTTCTCTTCTCTTCGGTCAAATTCAAACAAGGTGTTTTCTCATAAACACCAATCTCTTCACCAACTGGAGCACATCTGAAGTAGCAGATAATATACCATATTTGCCAGCCTATAAGTCGATGTGGAGTATAAGTCGAAATCAGCAAATTTGGCAAATTTTCCATCCTTCATCGATAAATAAGTCGACAATGAGTATAAGATGAGGCCAGATCAATACCTCACATTGTCTTTTTCACTTTGTTCCACACAGCATCAAGAATTTTATCCTATCTGTAACTCAGTAACCTTTCTGGTCAGGATCATTAAATGTAACTAAAAGTACCTAATTTGTTTCACACAAAGTATTTTAAATGTATTATGTACTTTTAGCTAAATATAATGATGCTGATCTGAAAATTTATTGGGTCACAGATAGGATAAATCTTGCAATGCTGTGTTGAATTAAACTGTAATAACTACAGGTTTCATAAATATTAAAAGTATCACTGTGTGCTATTTCAGATTACCAGCAATAGGGAAATTGCATTACTAATGCTAAAATGCTTTTTCCAGAGTTTTTTTGGGGGGGAGGAGAGATACAGAGAGAGGGATGCATATGTATTCCATTGCATTTTTCTTCTTGCACCTTGTGATCAAAATAAAATATGGTCCGATATATGAGAGAGAGAGAGCTTTCAGCTGTTCATGTTTTTGGCTTTTTGTTTTTTGCTTACTGTATTGTCCCTGTTTAGATGAAGCTTTTGTCAAAGAAAACATTAATAAATGAAACATTAAATCTAAGCTATGAAAATACATACCATACTCCTTCAGGGTTTAAATATTCACAATAGTTATATCCATATAGACTCCATTTAGGTTAAATTCCAAGAATGACCATATTGCATGCTTATATTCTTTGCAAGTATAACAACCTCTCCAATCCCAACAAATAAGATTTTTTTAAAAAGTGCATGTACTCTTCCTGTACTTGGGCGACAATTGTCGTTTTTTTATCTTTACTCATGCTAGATGTTACTTTAAATTGCTGTCTGTTCCATTGGCAAGTTCAAAAGATGTCACTAGCTGAGAAATCTACTCAAGAAACCACATTGCATTTCCTATCATTATATGGTACGGCATTCATAATACTCATGGATAACCTCATTTCCCTATTGCTAGCCTAGCTAATCTGATCTGGTCTGCCAAATCTTGACCTCAAACAGGTGTTAGCTTGGAATGACTGAATATAGCTGTAGCTTATTTAATTAGCATGTAAATACCATTACAAAACCATATGATTCTTGGATAATGGAAGTGGCAACAAAAACTAGAAGAAATTGCTTACCTAGTGGTATTAATTGATAATGGAATATGGTACTGCACTTGTAGGTGAGAAAGATCAGTCATCAGGAAAGTGAACAATACAGATTTACAACTGTGAAGACATCTCTCTCTATCTCTGTCTCTCTCTCTCTCAATGGGGCATAAGTTTTATTTTTTTAAATTAGGTGCAAGAAGAAAATTGTGATGGAATATATCCTTGTCATGGTTATTCATCTTCTAACTTGACAATTCTAATGCACATATATGTAATCAAATTTGAACAACATACACTGCAAACAAGGTAGATTACTGGTCCATGCTGCTTTAGCTCAATTGCAGTACGTTAATTTTTAATACTGACGATCATGTAATTGTTTAAAATACTCAATGTGGGATCCTATATTTTTTCATACATGATCTCTTCCCCAAAATGAAATGTTTTTTTACACATTATTTTTTGTACTTTTGGAGAATTATTTTCCACACAAAAGACACGATAAAGTGATTTGGATGACATAATCCATATATAAGTCGATTTGGCAAATGTTGCAGTTATTCATTTTGAGATGCATCTACAAAACAGTTATCATAACTGTACATAAAACCAGGTCCATGATATTGAGGGTGTAATGAATGAATAGCTGAAAATACAGAACTCACTAAGTGAAAATTAGGTCACAGTGACCTATCTAAAGTATGGCAGACTTAATATCCATCAGATGCATCCAGATATCTGATTTTATCTGCATCTGAAAACCTGATTGAAAATACTGAGTGTAATAAACAAATAGCTGATATACTAATGCAAATATGGTCACAGTAACAGAGCTTATGTGTAGCTGAAACAGAGTCCAAGATTCAGATGGCATTATGAATGAACAAATACAGAGACAAAACACTATATTCCGTACTAGTTTTGTTGGTGAGTGGCTTAAAAAGAATTCCACGACACAATTAAAAAGCCTTGCAAAATCGTGAGAGCAAGCAATACAGGTCACTGTGACCAACCTTTGCCTGAAGTGAGTTTTAATTTCTATGATGAATATACCCATCAAGGTTCATAGAACAGTGTCAGAGAAAGTGAGTTAAATGCAAAAACAGTAATCACTGGAGCATGAAAAATAGTACAGTGACCTTTTAGTACCCAAACATGAAGTTTCAAGACAAGATTCAACAATTTCCAAGAAAAAACAGGGCTAAATGTTAATGTAACACTGGCATATGAAAAGTAGGTCACCATGACCTCCTTTTACCCATGTGAGTAGTACCAGCCAACATAAATATATGCATTCAGTTTCATTAATGTACTTAAAATGGTAATAGGAAAACTGAGCTAAATGCAAAAACTTACTCTAGTGAAAAGTAGGTCAATATGACCCACTTTTGCCTGTTGCAAGTAGTACTCTCAAAGATGAATATACCCATACTTCATAACTGTACAAAACAGTGTCAGAGAAAATGAAATGCAAAAAAATAATCACTTAAGTCTGAAAAGTAGACCACTGTGATCTATATTTGCTCATGATGAGTAGACTCGCCAAGATGATGTTAGATGGTTGGTTTTAACAGCACTTTTAAAACATTATTGGCTATATCATGGTAATGAGGTAGTATCTAAATTCCTCTCCCAAGGACATACCAAATCAGCTGAGTTGGGTTGGCCTTAGTGGGTATCAAATCCAAAACCCTTGGATTACAAGCCCAGTTCTCTACCCTTACGAATATGCCCACCAAATTTCATGACTCTACATACAAGTGTCAAAACAAATGAATGAAATGCACAAACTTAATGATGATGACAATGACAACAATGCTGCTGAAAAAGGGATTGTTCTGTCTTGCCTGACAAGACAAACAACTATAATATGTTTACCTTCAGAATCTGTCTCTGTTCTTCACTGACATGTCCAAGGGCAGTCACTACCAGCCAACTGCATTTATTGTCCTCAATGTCTGTACCAACTTTACCTATCACCTTTGGGTCCCCATAACAGTCCAAGTAATCATCCTACAAATATGTAGGGAAGCTTGTTGTGAAGATAACACATTTTGGAGATTTTTATCACAATTAAAACTCATACATAAAAATGACCACTGTGTAAAGGTCACATATTGACCATGTTCTGAGGTAACTTCTTGTTCTACATAATTGTATTCATTTCATTTAGTAACAACAGTGATACTAGACAGGAAAAAAAATATAATAAGTAGTTTTTTCACACTGCTGCTGGGAAGTCATCCTGAAAATAATTCATGCACATTATATGCTACGGACAATATTGACTGAGCCATTCTGCAGAAGCTGAAAATGGGTTTTCCACCTGGTTGCTACAGAAGCCAGTTTTGCAAGAGGTTCCACCCTATACAAATTCTGGCAGAGCGTGTCATAAGAATCTAAAGAAAACTGGATCTGCCATTATGGAATAGGTTTTTCTACCTGGATGCTGGACATTTTTGCTAGAGGAATCAACCTGAACACAATGCAGGTAGTACATAATGTATGAAAAATTGCTACCAGGTTGAATCAAATCAACTCGACCACTCTGGCAGAGTAGAAAATTGGTTTCCCATCTTGTTGCTATGGAAGCCATACCACTATTAGAGTCACCCTGGAAACAAACCAAACTGGACATGTTACACTAATTGTTCCAACCAAGTTTAATCAACACGGCCACAGCTATTCAATGGAAGATGTTGAAAATAGCTTTTCCACTTGGCTCCAATGGAAGCCACACCTTTCTTAGAGCCATCCCACACATGTCTGATAACATAACCTAAGAAACATTCCTACCAAGTTTGGTCAAAATTGGCTTGACCATTCTAGTAGAGTTTTAAAAAAGGCTTTACATTTGGTACTTATGGACGCCACATCACTGTCAGGGAAACCATCCCAAAACCAATTCTAACACAGCATGTCCCATGAAACATTCATAAAAAGATGGCAGTGATTGGTAAAAGTGAATGGTTTTGACCACTCAACTACCCAAAGCCCTGCTTTCTTTGTGGACAAACTGCTAACAACTGCTAAGGAACAATGGACACTAGACGCAATACCATCAAGAAAGTCCTGCTGGTCTAGAACTAGTAGAGTTAATGCCACTCCATATGACTCCAAAAAATGGATGTGTACATAAAATTACTTTGCTTTAAGAAACACTCAGCTATGACAATTTCTGTGGAACCCATATTATCACCGAAAGGGGTCAAATACATCAACCTACATGGGTTATTGCAACAACAGATAATTTATGTCATACCAGCATGACAAAAATTTATGGCATACCAGCATGACAAAAAAAAGGTGGCTGCCATGTATGGATGGTTCTAACACAGCTCCACTCAATTAAATGAATTTGGTGTAAAAACTGGTGTTAAATATGCTAATACCAATTGCCATAATTTATACTGAGGATTTATGACAATATTAAGTTAGTGTGATTGAAATTTAATGTGCACGCTTTCATTTATTCAAGTGAATTTGGTAACCTGTTCAAAACAAAGGATTTTAGGTTATCCAAGATGGCTACAAAAGTGGATTAATTTGAAATTGAACTACATCTACCATATCTGAACTTCAGATGATATCAACTCAAACACATTATGCACGTTTCTTTTTCAAAAGTTTATGGATATGTGCTAGTCATATATAAGGATTTCATATACTTTCTAGCACTGTTATGAACAAGCTGAAAACATCAGAATCATGGAAAGATATTTAAATACCAGCCTTGTAGGTTCCTTACTCAGCACACTCAGCTCAACCTTTTCTGCATCATTTTCTGGCTTTAGTATGTCTGATATACCTGAAGATCAGAGCCACACAGATAATCCCATGCTGGCAAGTCATGTACAGAGTGAAAATGAAAACAATGGTACAGATGATGATTTGGAGTTATCCATTATGGCTGACATTTATCCAGAATTCCTGAGGGTCAAACATAATAAATACAGTATCACTGTGCACATAGATCCACAAAAGTTTGAGTTTGTAAAACATATATTGGACTCAGAACCTTGCATGACTTCATGCAGTTCAAGTGTTCAAAATGGTACTGTCTACAGAACAAAAGAGAAAAACGCTGTGACAGCTACACTGTATAAAACATCTGTCCTACACATACAGTGGCTGAACTGTTTCACATGGTTAGATCATGTTATCTGTAAATGTAGACAGGATGAGAACACCCATGCTAAAGGCAGTTATATGCTGACATCTACAACAGTAGCTAGATGTAGTACCAAACATGAAACAGCTCCTAAAGTCTTTGACCTAGATGACTCAGGCAATAAAATTAACACCCTTCCAGAGTGTCAGACAATTACACGCTCCATAAATCATGACCACTGCAGTGATGGCTTAAACCATAAATATTTCTCCATGTGTGTACATCAAAAAACAATTAGGAACTTGGAGGCCCAAAATGAAGAATTAAAACTACAGTTACATGCTATTAAGGCAGCACAGGGAAGGATTAATTAGCAAGTAACCTCATGTGAAATAGCAATTCAGACAGACTCCCAAATAGCAACAATGTCAGATGCTCAGACACAGACAATCCCAATACCAGCCAAGAGAAAATGTAAAATGACCATGCAAATAACAACTAACACCCAGAGTAATCCTGCATTGCAAACAACTGTATCCCCCTCTCAGTCATGTGTCACATCTGCAACAGCAATAAGTGTACACCCATGGCCCCCAGCTTAGACAAGTCTGTTGCCTGCACCAACAACTACACTTCCCAGTGCTCAGACAAATGTGTCAACATCAGCTCAATTAACTCACACAATGGAGACACCAAGTTCAGCACCCCTTCCTCCAAGAGATGTGTTTGAAATACAAACCAGAGTCCAACACATGAAATCACAAGCCAGAAAAGATAGGACTCTAATAATTGGCTCCTCAATATTGAAAAGTATAATACCAAGGAGACTTTTTAAAACAGATGTACAGACTCTAAGAGGTGCAAAAATCGACAACATCACGGAAAGAATAATGAATACTGATCTAACTAAATACAACCAAATTATTATTTTCGTAGGTGGAAATGATGCCAGTGATGGAAGGTCACTAAGTCAAATCAGAACAGATTTTGAAAGTTTACTGTATGTTGCTAGGTATTGCAGTCCAGATACATGTAAAATAATCATATCAGGACTACCACCTCATGTGGACACCAGGGTGAAAGAAATCAATGATCTGATAATTGACCTATGTGAAGACTTCAACCTACAGTACATTCCACAATACACATCTTGCTTTCTTCAGAACCAGGATGTCAACCAAAGCCTCTACCACAGAGACAAAATTCATTTAAGCAGAAAAGGAACCTCTCAACTACTGAGAAATATCAACATGTATGCCCCCATTTTCAGGCACTATAATGAAGAGTACTGTCTCTACTGTGGGGAAACTGGGCATATGACACAGGTATGCCATCATGGCAAATAGATTGAGTGCTGCAGATGCCATAAATCTGGACACAAAGAAAGACTGTCAATCAATGTATTATACATACTAGGAAGCTGGCAAAGAGGAAAATGCCAATGCTTCATCTATAACAAATCTATATGTACCTAGAGAGACTCTTGACTCTAACTATTCAATGGACACTATTGTAAATGCAAATGTTAACGTATTTCTGGGTCTGTATGTGACTTTGAAGATGCTAATATATATGAACATTTAAATATGGAAATAGGATGTAAGAATGATAAAAGTAGTATGGAGACAATCTCAGTGAGTACCCCACTGCATGATGACATACATATAATTGATATGAAACTAAATACAAAAGGTTTTAACATAGGTCACTTAAATGTACAAGGTATAGTGGGAAAAATAGACCAAATTAAGTTAATGTTGTCTTCCAGGGAAAATAATATACATGTTTTAGGACTCACTGAAACCAAATTAAATGCTAACCACAATGATGATCTATATCACTGTCAAGGCTACAATAAACCATTACGCAGGGACAGAGAGACAGCAGGGGGAAGTCTTGTTGTATACATTAGGGAAGATGTAAATGCAGAAAGGCGACTTGACTTGGAGTCACATGAAATTGAGAGTATCTGGGTGGAAATTTCTCAAAATAATGCAGAATCATTCCTAGTGGGTTTCATTTATAGGCCACCTTCCTCCAAAGCAATTTGGAATGATAACTTTTTGAAACAAATGGAAAATGTTCTTGCACAGGAGAAAGAAACATATATACTCGGTGATATAAATAAGGACCTTCTCACTACTCAAATAAGGAACAACTGGATGGAATTTAATGAATCATTAGGCCTAGTCCAGCTGGTAAATGAGCCCACAAGGGTAAAAGAAAAATCAAGCACTCTTATTGATCACATTTATACCAACCTACCAGACAATGTGGCTTGTGTTAATGTACTAAAAGTTGGTCTTAGTGACCACTATCCTACTTTTTTGACAAGAAAGGTTAAATGCAAGAGAAATAAGAAAAATACACATAAAACTATCACTTACAGATCGTTCAAAAATTTTAATGAAGAACAATTTCTCAATGACCTATATAAAGTTCCATGGAATATGATCCAAAATTTGGATGACATAGATGAAGCTCTGAGGGTGTGGACTGACTTATTTATGGATGTAGTCTCTAAACATGCACCACTGAAAGTACATCGAGTAAAGAATGAAATCCAACCTAATTGGCTTACTACTGAAATCCTAGACGCTATGAAAACATGAGACCAATTCAAGGCTATGGGAAACGATACACAATATATAGTATGGAGAAATAAAATAACAAGTATGATTAAAAAAGCTAAAAAAAATTATTATCAATCATTGCTTGAAAACAAAAAGAGCAACAAAAACTCCATTTGGAAAGTCTTCAATGAACTAACTGGAGGAATACACAAAGATCAGATAAATAAAATTCACTCACTTCTGGTGAATGACACCATAGTCACTGATGACAAAGACCTTGCAAATGTTTTCAATGATTTTTTCACCAACATTACCACAAAGTTAAAAGAACCAGTGATTGAAAACAACTTTAATAAACTGAAAAAGTTCTGCAGCGGCAAGCAAAATCTCTAAGGAGGTATGTTTCTCTATCCCACCAGTATCAAAAAAATTTGTTAAAAAATGTCTCAGTGAACTTGATACCAAGAAAGCTACAGGACTTGATCAGATTGGTCCATGACTCATTAAATCTTCTGCCTCTGCTATTGTAGATAGCATAACATTCATAATCAATTCAAGTATTGCAACCTCATCTGTCCCCAAAATATGGAAAACAGCAAAAGTTACTCCTATTTACAAATCTGGTTCTAAGGATGATGCTGATAACTACTGGCCAATCTCAAATACTACCAAACTTGTCAAAATTGATTGAAAAACATGTCCATGGCTCATTCATGTCATTTTTAATCAAACACTTGCTGTTACACCCTAATCAATCAGGCTTTAGACAGAAACATTCATGTGAGACTGCCTTGATCTCCCTAACTGATAAATGGCTTCAAGCACTTGAATAAGGTAGAATAATAGGATCTGTATTTGTAGATTTCAGGAAAGCTTTTGACATGGTGGATCATGAAATCCTTTGGAAGAAACTGAAAATCTACCAATGTGATGAAAGCACAGTTAGATGGTTTACTTCATACTTACGTGAGAGAAAACACAACATGTTTATATAAATAATGTTCTGTCTGAACCTGGAACAATTAGATGTGAGTACCATAAGGCTCAATTCTAGGTCCATTACTATTTATTTTATTTATTCATGACCTACCACTTTTACTAAGGGACTCAGTATCATCTACAGATCTCTATGCAGATGACACAACATTATCAGACATCCAAAACACAAAGCATGAACTCAAAATTTCTTTACAGAATGCCCTAAACAAACTGGACAACTGGTGCACATGCAATGACATGGTGGTAAATACTGGTAAAACTAAAATATTACTTATCTCAATATGGCAAAAAAGGACAAAACTTGATAGTGATGAACTATGTCTGACATGGAAGGATAGAAATTTGCAAATGGTCTGTCACATTAGACTACTTGGTGTTTTGGTAGACAATAACCTATCATGGACTGAACATATCAAACATATCAGTAAAAAAGTCAATTCAAGTTTATGGCTTCTCAGTAGGATAAGACACTTTCTCCCTGAAAGGCACAGAAAACTATTTTATAACAGTTACATACAACCCTATTTAGACTACTGTAATACAGTATGGGGTAATTTAAATGATAAAAACTTAGCAAAGCTGGCACATCTTCAAAAAAAAGCATTTGGGCTAATATCAATACAGAAAGAAAGCAAGGAAAATTTAGCTGGTAAGTTAAAAATATTACCTATTAAAGACTGAATCTGTTTGAGAAAAGCCAAATTAATGTATGGGATATCCAATAATAGTTCTCCTGAATATTTACAATCACTATTCCAGTATAGGCTACCTGGTAATACTCCCCATCTGCGATCCATGTCTACCAAACAGTACAAAATTCCCAAACCAAATAAGGAATTATTTAAAAAAAGTTTCAAATACTCTGGAACTTTGCTCTGGAATAGTATATCCAGTGGCTTCAGAGATGCAGCTAAAATAAATAAATTCCTTTGTACGAGGGCCTCAAGGTAGATTAGTTCTTAGCTAACTGTGTTACCCTCTTTAAATAAAGTCTTAAATTTCAAAGTGGACAGTAATAAAAAACTAAGATTCTTTTCTGAACTAATATATACCTGCACTTGAAAGAAATGTCCCATTTGCAACAGAATGATTTTGGCATTACTGTGAGATTTTTCATCTGTTATTCCTGCCTGAAATGACAGAAAAGATTCCAACATGTCTTTTTGAGGCAACAGGTGATCCAAACATTATTATTTTACATATCCTCCTGTTCAAATAATAACGAGAGCCAATAAGGGATATTAATATGTAAAAACACTATCAAACATGAACAAAATTTGAGAAATAAGAAAATGTAAATTTATGATTATCACAGAATATGCATATTCAAAAGACTACCTGGAGCTTGACTAAATGAGTTTTTGCACTACCTACAGTTTACCAAATCAGCAAATATCTGTGCTTATATATTTAATATATTTGGTAATTTTGTTGATTTAAATTTTTGCATAGTTTTTCTGAAAAGCTATAATTTAGTTTTCAAAATTTTGACTGGTTTATTAATATTATAATATAGTATGATTTTAATTTCATAATTACATTTAGATCATAAACATAAGCTAGTGCAGTGGCTATTGATTCAGGATGTAAGCACTTTAGCCAGTGCTCTTAAAAGTGATTATTTTCAGTCATGAGTTTTTAAAGTCACAAATTCGTGATGAGGGCATTTCAATAATAATGTAAAACTGGTTGATGAAGATTTGGAGGATTCACTGCAGGGATGTTCCACATCAAATATTTCTATCATTAGACTACGAGGTGATTTTTCATATGATTCATGTTATGCGTTTAAACGATAAACTCCATAAAGAATGTGTTAAACTTTCATCAGAGTTCAGTTCTGGCCAGCAGGAAATTAATATATTCATCCAATGTTTGTTCCTGGAGCACATAAATGGACTTCGTGATGAAAACATTAATTTTACACAGAAGCATTCAACATCTGAGCAAACAACTTCATCTGAGAACAACCAGTTTTTTCTAAAAATGTGGATATGTATTTAATCTTTAAAGAAGAATTGTTCGAACTTTATTGCTGGTATTATGGAGTTTTCACTATGGAGTTTTGCAGCTGACAAATCATGAATGCAATTAGGCAGCATCATCTGTACATGGGTTTGGTTGGTTTAGATGAAACTTGATTGAGAATGCGCAATATACAAATCGAATACCATACATATTCGCTTATGAGTTGAGTCCAACTGCAAACTACACAGACCCAGATCTGAGGTCGCATAATGTGCTGGCAGGTCTTGGTCTGTGCAGTTTGTTAGGAGTAATCAGCAGAATAAACAACACAAATCCCTTTTCTGTGGCGCATTATGCCTTGGCAGATCAGGATCTTTGTTGTTTGTAGTTTGACTTATAAGTGAGTATGTATGGTAGAGAAGTGTAAGGTGACATTAGCCATATGGTATAAGTAAGACCAAAATAAAGAAAATGTTATTTAAAAAAGAAAACAGATTTTCAACCTATCAAGGATTCTGTGGATGTGCTTGCAAACTGTAATATTTAACTGTGAAATTACTATTTTTGCTAGGGTACCAACTTTCATGAATTTCACAGCTGCTACAAATTAGGGGTGAAACGATACACCTGTGCAGCATATCGATACGATTCACGATACACAGCCTGCGATATGATACATATTGATGCACATATGAACTTGATGGTCTTTCCATCTTTGGAAGGTAGGTGTGCCCCTTTATGTACGTTGACATACTGGTTGTATTTCCTGTATGCAGATTACTGATAGAGATTTAGTTATCACTTTTTATATGCAATTCTCATCGATGACAAGAAAACAAAAATACTTTCAAACAGACTACTTGTTGGTTGTCAGTTTTATTCAGCGTTTTAGGTTATTTAATAGTGGCTCCATTCAACTCACTTTAGCCACCATGCCTTTGTTTTGCACGGCATGAATGCTTTGAAACATCTTATTACCAATTTCACATCTCACTTAAACTTGGAAGACATTATGATGTTATCTTCAAAATAGAAGATATAAAGCAATTTCCTCGTGCAAAGAAAATCTCATCTAGAACAAATTTGGGCATGGAAATGAAAGTGAATACCAACACAATCTATCACACTGTACTTCCTGCAGATACAAAAGACTGTGAAGAAGGTAAACTATCAACAACACCCTGTCCTATTCTAAAAATTTTTTAACATTTTACACAAGGTGATAAACTTGAGTTGTTTAAAACCTGCCTCTTGCTGATTCTGTGCTAATTTTGTTTATTCCATCAGCACCTTCATTCAATGGTTAAATATTTCTGCATAAAAAGAGAAATCCCAGCTTTGTTCTTGATGTACAATTTAAGGAGAGATGTTGCCAGGATTTTATCTTAAGGGGGACTACACCCTTTGTCACTGAAAGAAGTGGGAGCAGAAAAGAGAGGAGAAGAGGAAATGGTCATAGTTCAGTATTTACCTAATGCTTCAATATCTCTCTTTTTTCCTGCTCCACTTTTTTAGAGCTCTACTGAAATCAAAATCTTTAAAAGATGTCACCTCTAGTTGTATAGGTATTAATCTGTTAATTATTTCTGAGCATACTCTGTTTCTTATCTGTGTATGAATATTTTTCTGTGCTTCCTTCTGAAGGGGCATATGCATAGCTGGCTTCATCAGCTTGGAGATGTTTGGGAACTTATCTTTGTGGCTGTTATTTACAATTTTCCAGAGCTCACAGACATTATCTCTTTGATACACCTGCTCCGAAATAGGCTTTTTCACTAACATAAACTTACTTGCTTGAATCGGTAGTTTACTGACTGCCATGCCAGATTTCTTGTCTGTTCCATAATGCTGTATTAGGGTTTTTAGTTCATTAATGCCAGAGTCTGCTTGTGCAGACAGAGGTATTCAAATAAATATCTTTACTTCTTAATTTTACTTTTCATCCTTATTTTTTCAGTTTATCTTAACCCTTATATGGACATATGGTTTTGTAGCATATGATCCGCAGGGATAAATTGATTGACAAAAAAATGAAAATTGCATTCTACTTTTAAATTGTCTGTATTTTAAATATGCTCAGTATTCTGCCATTTCTACATTTAACTTCAAAATACCACTGAAATGGAGATTGACCATCATGCTGTCTATTTTTGTCCAGCCAACATGTACATCGGACACATATTTAACATCATTTTCAGGCTCAGAATCACTCACTGGTATCTCCATTAACATCAACACTATCACCAGCCAGTATATGCCAAATGAAAACGTAATGAACCACACCAGGAATCAGACATTTTGGGTTTTCTAAGTAGCCTGTATTTTAAACACGCATTTGTAAAACATCCTTCATGGAAGGTTCAAGCTATGCCATAATGCTTATTTCAGGTCACAATGTGCCAATCAAATTTAGTTTAACAACCATTCATGTCATGCTTGAAGAACCCAGATGTGCAAATAGTTGCCTACCTGAAAAACACGTCATGACAAGAACAGTTAAATGTAAATTCTATACTTTGCCAAGCAAATTTTCATATTCATTTTCAACTAATTTGCGGGAGTTCTCGCACATCACTGTTCTCCATGTGTGTGAATTTCTACAAATTTTGCACAATTCACGCAATCACAACCCTGATAGCATCTCATAACTGTTTAAGTACTACATATCAACGACTTTTGTGCAAAGTTTCTCTGTTGCTTTGCTAGTACTTCCTGTTTGTCATGCCAGGAAAAAGCTACACTAATTCCTGATTGGCAGTTATTATTTAACCTGGAACAGAAAGAGCAATAACCACCAATGAGATTTCAATGTAACATATTTCACAGTGTGACACACCGGTAGTGTAGCTTTCAAATCTACTAAAGTAGACAACATAAAATTCAACATAAAAGCTTCCCGTAAAAGTGCTTAGTAAATGAGTAAAGTACTTCATTATAAATGTGGAAAACGTTTGGAATGTATGCTATATACTGAACATGCTGCTGGGTTAAGGTAATTAGAACGTAAAGGGGGGGGGCAGATTACTAACCATGTCCTTTTGTTTTAATTTGCAGACAGTGAGCAAGTATTCTCCATGGTCTTTCTCTTTTTAATAATAATAATGAGTGCCTAGGACTGCAAATGCTGCTGTTTCAGATTAATAAAGAATAACAAGGCAAACTAATAATAATTATTCATGACTGCTGAAGACTAAAATAACTTACATATGGTAAGTATCGTTTCGTATCAATTCTCCATCTCTTGTATCGATATGTGTATCGTTACAGCAAAAGTATCGATACATCAATATATCAATGAATCGTTTCACCCCTACTATAAACCATGAATTTAAACATTCAACAATAATACTGGCAAACTACATGATGGAGTACTAACAAATGCCTTTGTTTTTACTAAGCCATGAAAAATAGTAATCTAGTACATTAGTCAACTTTCAAAGCTGCTGCTGCCATCTCTGCTTAATGCTACTGGAAAATGATGCCTATGTCTCATTGACTGTTATCATTGACTAGACAAAGGAGGTGATTTTAAAAAATCTCACCATGTAAAAAGCTATTGCCACTGGAAGATAGAAGGAATAGAAAGCCGTCTTCCACTTGACAATTGCATTGTATCTTTCCACTGTGAAGAGGGACAAGTCCACAGAGCCCTCTGTTGGAGCCGTGATTAAATCCAGACACTGTCCATGAATAGTTTGCATAGTGGTCTGTATAAGAAAATCACTGAGGTTGTTCTGTATGTGTTGACAGCAAAAACAGTAAAATTTATCTAGAGATGGCACATACTGAGTTATGAAACTACCCTATAGTGCACACTCACAATCTGAATACTAATTATGAACGTAAGCTAGTCCAACACTCACAATCTGAATACTAATTATGAACGTAATCTACAGTCCAACACTCACAATCTGAATACTAATTAGGAACATAATCTACAGTCCAACACTCACAATCTGAATACTAATTATGAATGCACCCTACAGTCCAACACTCTTAATAACCTCTGGGTTTTTTCAGTAGTAGTTCATCATGATATAGTCCTATCGTTTATCATAAACTTGCAAGTAAAACAAGACAGTCATTTATATCACCCCACGCCATAATGATATTGAAGCAGACAATTTCTCAACAGCAAGAGGCACACACATAGGTGCATATATATATGTTTCTCAGTGACCTTGACCTTTGGATCGAGAATTTCTAGGACCCTAAATGGAGGCCATCCACAACGTTTGATCATCGAACTTACTCCAGAACAAAAGTTACTCTGCAAAACCCATCTTTCTTCGAACCACAGAGTCAGGTCCATGTATGCAATATAGTACAAATGTCTTTCTGCAGAAACCATTTTTCCACTTTTAGTCACAGTGACCCCATGACCTTTGACTTTTTGACCTCAAAAGCAATAGGCTGCTTCCATACCCAAAGTGCAAGTCAGTAACAAACTTCAGTAACTGTCAATGGCAGAGAATTCAAGTCTGGTCCAGGTATTCAATACAGAACTTTAGTCTTTGTGTATAACTGTTTTTCTTCTTTCAGTCATAACTACTTTGGCCTTTGATCTTTTGACATCAAAACTGATAGGATACTTCCTTACTCAAGTGCATGCCATCCTCAAAATTTGGTAAAAGTAGATGGTGAAAACCCAGAGTTAGTGTTCAGTAAGGAAATTGGTAACAAGAGATGGACAGCATAAGAACATGATATACTCTGCATTATGCATTATGGCGGGCATATAAATGTTATAAATTTGAAGAATTTCAAATAGTTTAAGGGCACATCAAGACCACATTTCTAATATGTGTATTAAGTCTCAGATATATTTAATAATGTTTTATTTATGCTCTAAAACCAAAAGTGTGAATAATGGATGGATGAATGGACATATGGATGAAAACATTCAAGATACAGAAACTTAAGAATTGTGAACAGCACAAAGGTATATATACACCACAAGTTTAATTATGTACAAATTCAAATAGGTACTTTAAACTATTTTGGAGCTTTACCACAAAAATTAAAGTGTCGATAATGGAGTGACAAATGAAAAAAATTAAAAACATGTAAAGAACTGTGAACTGCAAATGGGTACATCTGGACCACTAGTGTAATATGTGTATCAATAATCAATGAGATGTCTTGAATGGTATGAATTGTACTATATAGACAATGAGAGACAGAAAAACAAAGCAAAAGCTCTATGGCCCCCTTATTACATATTAGGGGTGGGAGAGATAAAACAATCACTTGCTACACTCCTAAAATGATTAAAATAACTAGACAATGGAGCACCCCAAAACAAAATGCATTAAATATTGGTCTTTAAATCCAGTGTACAGTAATCACAATACAATTTTTTTAAAATTAATTTTTGATACAAGTGCTCTGGTATGCTTTCACAAATGAACAACAACCAGACATTACAAGCATATCAGTGATCCAGAAATACTGGTGTTTCAGTTGTGGTTCACGTATATAAAACTTTATATGACCAAAAATTCCAAATATGACAGAAGTGATCATAATGCCCTAATTTGAGGTTAAAAAAAAATGAATCTGCCAAAATCAGAATGGTTGGCATGTCTGGATTTTCCATCACTCCCTTGATGAGAATTAATGGCCCATGAGAACAGTGATTAGGCAATTTTGGTAGCACTAGCATGACACACAAATTAATCTCTATCAAAGAAAACCTTACATGTTCAGTCTATTTCACTTCACACTCGACTAATCATTATCAGGAGTGGTAATCACATGCCAACAATGAAGTGAGCACATAAATAAAATAAATAAAAAAAGTAAAAGATGTAGTTTCTAACAAATAATCATACAATTCTATAAATTATGCACTATCAAGGGAAGAGTTCAGTATCAAACAAAGACAAAATATTAACAACTGATGTAAATCACTGTGTTTTAAACTTGATCTAAAACAACAGAAAAAATGAAATATGAATTCAACACTCATAATATGACCTACTGAGTCTACTTCCTACTTTTAGAAATCTGTAATTTATTCATGATATGTAACAGTTTCAGCACATATAGTCTTATAAAACATATGGAAAGCATAAGGGGAAAAACCAATATGGTTATTATCAATATTAATTTGATAAATTCTATAATCATAAATATCTTGAAAAATTTTCACATTTCTCCAGTTATTACTGACAGTCTAAGCTGATGCACCTAAACCAACTGAACTTTTTGGCAACAACATCCACAGGGGTGTTGCCTCCTAGACCCATTCAAAGGTCAGCCCTGTTACTTTTCAATGTCTGTCAGATGAAGTTTTAATTATGCAAAACAACCATAATTAGCTGTTTCTATGTTGAAATTGCCCAAATATAGGCAGTCATTCTCCTAGCCTTTATCAACTTTAAACATGTCAGATAGCAAATTCTTAAGTAAATTATGTTTCTCCAAGAAAACTAACCCAATCACATTATGTTAGGAATATTAGCCTCCTGCCTCGTGAATCCAGCCCTAAGAAAAGACAAAAATCATCTTTTCTTATCTCTTATAGACAAAGGACAATAACGCTTGCCCATTACCTTCCCTTGCCACTGAAAGGTGTCACTAGTTTTTAGCTGAGTGATATGCTAATAAGGATGCTAGCATGGCAGGGTGGTTGGGAGGGTTTTTAAGTAATTGGGTAAGTATTCTCAGAGAAACATAATTGACTTACAAATTTGCTTTCTCCTATATTCCTCAATCACATTACATTAGGAGAATAGATAATAGGATAAGGGAATGCTGAGCTGGTGGGAAGTTTAACTACTGTGTTGAAACCATTTTTAATTTCTGTCACAGCGCCTTTGTCTTCTGACATTTTGAGCCTAAAATCGATAAGATTCTTCCTTACTAAATGTGCAAGCCAAAAATGGTGAACTTGATTTATCATGCAGAAATGAAACAAGTAACAGGCATATGTATAGACTAATGAATGGACAACATAACATAATTCTATGGCGGTCATATAAAATTTTTGTCATATGCGAGATAGAATCTTATATTTCTGCTAAATTCATATGAAATCTTTTCCCATTTTTTGGTTGCAAAGGTTATAAAGAGAAGAAACTAAGTAACTCATTTCGATCTGAAAGAAGCAAACTATTAAACATTTTCTATCTACTGGAAGAACAGAACACATTCATATTAGTCTTACTTCATGAATGAGTTCCATCATGTCAACATAGTATGGCTTCCCCTTGCAGTAATGTTTGAGAATTTGATATATGCATGCTTCCATGTAAAAGGAGTCATTGATGGCTATGTTGTTAACATTTTTCTGAAACAGAAAACATTTACATTAAAATATTATTATCCATAATCTGTCAACATTCTTTTTCTTTGGCACACCATCAATAAACAACAAAATGGCATTCAAAGTTTCAAATTTCTGTGATGATTGCACAAAGCTATGTACTTAAGAATCAACTGAAAATTATTTAACTCTTTCTTGCTTATAATAATTCAAACACTAACAAATTAATGAAATGCATACAAATAAAAATAGATACAAATTACATAAGTTGGAGAAATTCAAAATCTGTGAGTTTCCTTTTCAACTGATCATGGGTTACCCAATAAACAGTGACAGCCTTTCAATTCTCTTATCGAACTGAACTTTTTAAAATATCTTCCAAATCTTGTTTTCAGTGCAAAAGGGATGTATGGTAATAATTATGCCTGAAAAATATTTATAGCTCATTAATAATTTTGACATAATTGTATACTAAATAAATTACAAAAGACAATATTGGTCAATTATGTCTGCATCACCAGAAAAATATGCAAAAATTCTACTGTCATCCAAACCATGGCAATTGAAAATCAACAATTTTTGGAAGAAGTACTGTAAACAGTGTGTTATATGCCCACCATATGGTAAATAACATTGCAATGGTTTTTTTTATGTAAAACCCTTTCATTTCTCAGATACCTTTTTTCTGAAATCAGCAGCATGACTTAAATATATGCCATCCTTAAAATGTGGACAAAGTAAGAGACACAGAACTCAATTTATTTTGCAGAAACCATTTTTCTTAATCAAGTTTTGATTACCTTTATCTTTCACCTTTTGACCCAAATATTGATAGGTGCCTTTCTTGTTGCAAATCCAACCATTCCACAGAGTTTGAGTATGGTCTGAGGCATAAAACATTTGATTTTTAGGGGAAGCTATTTTCCTTCTTAGAGACTATGATCTTGACATTTGACCTTTAAACCCTTAAATCAATGATTTCTTCCTTTTCTCAAATGCAAGTCATCTAAACATTTAGTCAAGAAGACATCTGGTGCAGAATTTAAGTAGTTATGTGGAAATTGTTATTTCTTCTTTCAGTTGCTGTAATTTCTTCTTTCAGTTGCTGTAACAATGACATTTAACCTTTTCACATCAAAATAAATGTCTTCCTTGTCTAAAATGCAAGCCATCCACAAAGTCTGGCCAAAGAAGGTGATAAAAACTCATTGTGCAAGAACCATTTTTTCTTCTTAGAGTCACCATGACCTGGACCTTTGATCCCATAATCAACAGGTGTATTTCTCAAATGTGAATCATTATTATGTTAGGTCAAGGTATCTGGCATATAAGCCTAGTTGTCATGTGGAAACAGGTTTCCTTCTTTCAATCCATTTGACGACTTTTGAACCCAAAATAATTAGGTTTCTTTCTAGCCCCAAATGCAAGCTATTTAAAAAGCATGGTAATGACAGGTAGTGATGAAATCAAGTTACTGTGTGGAAAGAAAACAGGAAACAGAAAGAAGCATGCATACAGATGGAAAGCAACAGAACATGATACAATTTGCTTCATGGCAGGTTTATAATGTTACAACTCTATGGTCTTAAACCAAATAATAGAAAAGAGAAAAAACAACAAGTTCTGTAATATTCAACAAATAATTTATTTCCCTAGAATACAAAGTGAAAACTAAAAAGAAACTTACAGTATTGTGAATTAAATTCCAAACAGTCATAAAAAATCTATCACAAGTCCAAAAGTGGTGTTCCAAAATGAATTCCAGTATAGAATGTGCTCATGAGCCAGTAGTCTTGAATAGTCTGATGTGCTAACAATCTTGATGTATCACAATGATATAATCCAGAATATCCGTGAATGAATTCACAATAATTCCAAAATAATAATTGGTCCTACAGGCAATCAGCACTTTGTAATTCCAATGAATAATTTAAATAAATGATTCATCTCAAATTCAATCTGAAAACAACTGAAGTTAAAGATAAGAATGAATAATTCTGATGTAAACAATCATAATACAAAAACCTAAAACACAATAAGAGGACCAGGACAAGGATCAAAAGTTCATTTCCGGAACATTCTAAGTTGTAAAGAATCTCATAGAGATCCCCACTTAAACTGTGTCACAATAACCATTTTCTAAAAATTCTCTACCTTAATGAAAATTTCCTTTGACCTGTAAACAAAATCCATTTCTAGAAAATTCTAAGGTCAGACACAAGGCTGTATCTAGAACTCAAACCTAAGTAAACATGTTTATCTACAAGTGATAATTTTATCTTAAAATATAATTTACAATCCTAGACAGATACTAGCTATGTAATGTGTTTACAAAACAACCCTTAAAATATATAATCATACACAAAAAAAAATTCACACACACAATAGTGATATACATAACAATATTATGTATTATCAGCTGTTCAATGAAATTATTATAACCAGTTGCTTGAATCACAAAATCCCTTAAAATAAGATCAATAAAAATTGGGGGGTGTATAAAGTAACAAAGAAAAATGACAGAGCACTGAAAAAGGCACCTTATTAACTGCAAAAATGTGCACAAAATGATGGAGAATCATAAAATTGTCTGAAAGGAAGACAAACCCCAAAAACCAAGATGCATTAAATTAGCTTGACAATATACAGTCAAACCTGTCATTAGCTGCCACATATGGAAAGAGACCAAACTAGCCTTTGTACACAGGTGGCCTCTGAATGCAGGGTCATGTTTCACACCTGGTTTTAAACAAATACTGTGCAATGAATATCATTATTGTTATTATAATTGTTATTATAATCATTGTCAACAGATTTAGAGTACTTTCAACAAAATTATAAAACACATAGGTTGTTCTCTATCAAACGTATGTTTCAAATAAGATCACTGCATTCTGCTCACTTTAACTTTAACTTAAATCATCAGTGTCTCTTAATACAAAATCAGATTTAAGTTTTGTGAACTATGACAAATGCTAATTTCACCACTAATTGCCAGCTTACATATGACTGTGAAAATAGGGGCTTACTCTGCCAACTTGTGTAATTATGCAGAGAAAAAACTGTTTATGCTTCAATTATTATCCTTCACACTTCAAAAAATATCTGGATTAACCAGTTGCTCAACTCCTCAAGATCAAATGGCACCTGGCTTATGTGAGAGGTCTGCAATGAACAGAGAAGGAAAAGAACTCTTATGTGGCTATTGTTAGTAACACATGAATTGACACTTAGCCTGCTTGCACAGATTAAAAAGGGAAAGACCCATGAACCTGATGAAAAACGATGTAACTTGTATCCCTCTTCAAGATAAACTTTTTTTTTCTTCAGAGATAGCTTTAATTCACAGGTAAATAAGACAAAGATATCAAACAATAATTGTCACACTGGCAGAAATGGGGATGCCCATTTTCTGCTTTGATAACAAAACTGCTTTTCCCACCATCCAACAAATTTAATCTACCCTGTCAACTAATAATATAAACCACCTCATATTCAAATTTAACACAGTGTTACCTTTCAGTGTGACGGTAGTACTTCGAGTATATTTAAAATAAGAAATGTTTACAAATCCATTCACATGATATGCCTTTATCAAAATAAACAATGCCTTCTTAATGTAACAAATCAATTCATATGACACGCCTTTATAAAAATAAACAATGCCTTCTTCAAATAACAAATCCATTCAAATGACATGGCTTTATGAAAATAAACAATGCCTTCTTCATATAACAAATCTATTTCCTATGACATGCCTTTATCAAAATAAACCATGCCTTCTTCATGTAGCAAAAGTTAAAATTTACTTACAATGAATGGTCACTGTCAATACACTGCTTAAAGGAGTGAGGAAACCTTTCTGGCTAGCAAACACTTGTCAATACACTGCACTGACTGCTTAAAGCAGTGAGGAAACCTTTCTGGCTAGCAAACACTTGTCCAGTGACTAATGAAAACAGGTGACTACTGTATACATCACTTTTATACAAGAATTTTGTTGAGGGTAAATTAAAATCGCCCTTTAAGACCAGATGACTGCTATATAAAGGTGACGCTTTTAACAGGTTTGGTTGTATTCAGTAAAATATTGACAGCTGTATCTGACAACTTCTGGAACTTACTCTTTTATACCAGCATGGCTTTCCTCTTCTTGTTGGTGAAGCATCCATTATGTCATCGGCTACCAAGAAGAAAGCCTGCAGCTAAAGTATTTTAAAAAAGTCATTTTTGTTTTCCCAGTAGCACATGAGAAGTATGAAAATATAATTTATGAACACAAAATATTGAAACTGACAAATGAAACCAGAAAATGAAACAAGCAAATTCTGTGAAAGTTGGTCCTCAACCTACCATTGTTAAGTCATAAAAGTTCACAATTATGAAATCTGACTACTGTGCAATGGAACTTGAAAATGAGTCCATTTGCTTGTGACAGAATCTGAATCCATTTGGAAAATGATGACAGACAAAGTATAGTAAGATTAAAACAATTTGACTTTAATTTATGGAAAAGTGTTGATATGAGCTGACAAGATATTCCATGAAATTACTGCCTCTCATTTACCTGTCAGTTGATTGGCAAACACGATAAATCATGCCATTTAATTAAGCCCCAAAAATATGTGTTTCCTATCGCACTGGTTTTAAAATTAGGGTAGGTAGGCAGGTAGGTTGTTTTTAAAAACACCATATATATTATAATGATTATTATATATAATGTTATAAAGATATATCAGCAGACAGTTGATTCCTTCCTTATTTCCCTTTAGCAGATGGTAAACAGATCAGCAGATAGTCAATTCCTTCCTTATTTCCCTTTATCAGACAGTATATGGATCAGCAGATAGTTGATTCCTACCTTATTTCACTTCAAAAAATGGTAGACAGATCAGCAGATAGTCAATTCCTTCTTTATTTCCCTTCATAAGATGATAGATGAATCAGCAGATAGTTGATTCAAAATCATAGCCTCATTCTGAGCTAGTCAAAATGAATGAAAGCCAATTTTAACCATGTAATGGTATTTAGAAGGTGATCTACATTCCCTTTCCAGTCAGTTTACCATAAGCCTTGCATTGGAAGCATGAAGACCTCTACCTTTAACACAAGTAGCATGACTCAAATAGACAGCATATAAGGATCAATTCAGAATTAAGATTTCGCTCACATGTTACATATCAAGACAAATCAAAATTTGTTGTGCAAATGGATTCTATTCCTACCCATTCTATGCACCAGCCTAGAACTCTGGCTATGTGTAGCTCTTCGTCTGAGGAATTGGGAACAAGCATTACGTAGGACGTGATCACAGAAATACCTCTATTCTTCTTCCCATAAGGTACATTGTATTCTATCACCTGCAAAGAAAAGAAAAACACAGTGATTAGGAATGGTGGGGCCAAGGTATACTGTATTCTATCACCAACAAAAAAATGAAAAACAGTGATTAGGAGTGTTGGGCAAAGGGGCATTTGCATATTACTTTTCTTAAACTAGTCCATTTTATATTACAAGCAGATCATAGAAATGACAAATTATTTTATATTGTTGAAATAATTGCAAGTGCCAGATTCAAACATCAACACTCACTGACAATTAATATATAAGGGCAGTGGTGCTAAATGCTTTTCCAAATTACTTTAATCATTCTTTGTTTCACTACTATGTATGATATAATCTGCCAAAATGAGAAAACCTTGTGGGACACATCTATTTAAGAAAGCTGAACACACTGACACAATAAAACATCATCATGTTTCAGATGTCATTGACATCTGCTATATCTCTAGTGCTTATTTCTCAAGTGCTAAATGTCTCTAATGCTTATGTCTCTAATGCTTCTTTCTCTAATGTTTATGTCTCTAGTCTATAATGTGCATGTGTCTATTGCTTGTCTCTTACCACTATGTGTCTAGTTCTATGTCTCTAGTGCTTATGTCTCTAGTGCTGATGTCTCTAATGCTCATGTTTCTAGTGCTTGTGTCTCTAATGCTTATATTTCTACTTCTGTCTCTAGTTTTTAAGTCTCTAGTGCTATGTCTGAAGCGCTTATGTCTCTAGTGCTTATTTAGTGCTTATGTCTCTAGTGCTGTCTCTAATATTTATGTCTCTATTGCTCATGTCTCTAATGCTTATGTCTCTAGTGCTTGTCATGTATATTTAATTTGCATTGTTTACTCATTGGCTTTTTAATTTTTTTTATTTCATTATATGCTATTGTAATGTAACATTGTATGTTGGTCTTAACCTTGACCAAAATCAAGTTTATTTTCTAATTGATCTGAATTATTTTTTTATTTTGTTCTGCAATGAACTAATACATAGCTAAACTATCCTCTGTGTGTATGGGTTTATTATCAGGGTCATTATTAAATTAAGTAAATATGTTTATTTGGGTCTGGGTCTAGGTTATTGAGATTTCCCTACAATTTACCTGATGTACCTGAATTTGTCCAGGTTATATGTATCATAATTTTACTAACAGACTGCTAATTATAGCAAACATTTTTATTGTAAACATTAAGAACTTTCTAGAAGGTTACTTCCATTAGGTAATGGTTTTTTTTTCTTTTTTTAGAAAATGTTAATTGTGACCTGAGGTAAAGTTAGTGAAAAAAATATTCATTCATGCTTAAGATCTAGCAGAATCAATTTGTATTATTGTTGTGTTCAGTGTTCATTTGGGCTGGAATTTATTTCTTCAAATTATTTAATTCAGTGATTATTTCCCCTGGAATTAAAGAGTGCTCATATAATAATAACATTCTTGGACAAAGGCATCCACTGGGATTTATAGTGAATTCAAATCTGGAATTATATTACTGTCTTTCAACAAAAGACTTGGCACATCAGCATTATACATGGTACCATAGATGCATCAACACTTCGGCATTGGACATAATTTTGACTTCTACAAAAGTTTATTCAGAACTTTAAATTACTAGGACTTGTGCAATTATTATTTGTTGAATTTTACAAAGCTTGTTGCTTTTCACTCTTTTCTGTTACTTACTGTAAGAGCACAGACTCATAACAGTGCTTATGTCCCTAATACTTATGTCTCATATGCTTATGTCTCTATTGCTTATGTCTCTATTACTTTAGTATCAATGAGACAAACTACAGCAGCCTGCAAACAACATTTAAAGATTTGTTGTGAACAAGTTTGTCATAACAATACAACACGGATAAACAAAATCATGTATTTTTAATGTTACATTCAGTTTTCAACAACTTTTTTAAAATTAGAAAGGACAGAAATCTAGCAAGTCATGGGCATATAAATACAAAAGTGAAAGTACTCAAAACTAATATGATGCTGATGATGATCAATCATAAAGATACAGTACATACTAGGATATAAGTCGAGTTCAGCTACAAACTACACAGACTTAGATTTGTCATAATGCACCAGCAGATCTGGCTCTCTCCAGTTGTTAGGATTAATCAACAGATTTGTCATAATGCACCAGCAGATCTGGCTCTCTCCAGTTGTTAGGATTAATCAACAGATTTGTCATAATGCACCAGCAGATCTGGCTCTCTCCAGTTGTTAGGATTAATCAACAGATTTGTCATAATGCACCAGCAGATCTGGCTCTCTCCAGTTGTTAGGATTAATCAACAGATTTGTCATAATGCACCAGCAGATCTGGCTCTCTCCAGTTGTTAGGATTAATCAACAGATTTGTCATAATGCACCAGCAGATCTGGCTCTCTCCAGTTGTTAGGATTAATCAACAGATTTGTCATAATGCACCAGCAGATCTGGCTCTTTCCAGTTGTTAGGATTAATCAACAGAACAAACAACACAGAGCAAATTTTACATCCAAAAATGAAGACACTCTCTCAATGCAAAAGATTTAATTTCATGATGCACATAAAAATAAAAGAAATCTAACAGATTTGCAAATGTTAAAAGATTGGATGAACATAAAATACTGCTGTGTTACAATCCAGGTACACTTTCACAGATAATGGCACCAAATAATTGTACATCCCTCTGTGTAACATAAAACTATTTATAACTGCACTTTTCCCCTATTGCTGGAAAAAATTATCTATGCATCTGTATGGCAAAAGCATCTTTGTATTTGACGATTATGGGATGTATTCCAATAAATCAAACCCTCAAATCTGTGTTGATACTGATGGACAATTTGTGAGTCTGATATCACCTGTTTATTAAAATGTGCAATTCTGCTGCATGCAGAATCTTTCCTGAACACACCTGCGTACAGTCAAGACACTTACCAGTATTTGGTAATAACCGTATCTAGTGCAAAATTAAAAATTGCTACAGGACAGAGAACTGTGCTATTCCATGTGGATTTACAAATCATCAAACATGGGATTTGATCTGGAAATATTATGTACATATCACCAAAAGAACTCTTCAGCCTACAGTAGCTCAGAAAAGTGAGTATTACCAGTAAGTGTATAAAATGTAAACTGATGTGTGCAGATGAAACTGTCTTCAAACAATTGCAACTTTAAATTACTAGGTGACATTAGCCCCTAAACCTTCATTCAGTATCATTATGAGTGTGGGGCTGATTTATCAGCATATACGGGGGATGTCAAGATATTTTATTTACCTGCAAAATGCATTCAATTATTAAAAACAGAATTCTCATATACTTAATATTAGATAATTTTTGGCCATCTAATTTTTAGGTGCATCACCACAACAGATTTAAATACAGTTATATCACCTCTTTAAACCACTTTGATGCATCAGCAATTTCTGGATCGTTTAATCCCTTCTCTGTAAGAAATGTGACAAGCTCTGGAAATACTGCATCAAACAGCTCCAATTCTTGACTCATTGTGGTCTGAAGAAAAAAAAAACTGATAAAAAATCAGATGCAATTTTCAAATATAGTGTATATGCCTGCTTAGAAGTCTAGTAAAACTGCAACTGCACTGATCCAGATCTGCCACTGCAAAATGTGCTGGCAGATGAAGATCAGTACTGTTGTTAGAAGTAACCATTACAACAAACAACACAGTCCCTGATCTGAAAGCACATTCTGCAACAGCAGATCATGCTCTATGTTGTCACATGGAGTGCCATCATATCACAAGGGTGCCAACATTTCTAACAGTCTAACACAGATGGCTGCCCAAGATTTTGAACTGGAACCATGATATTCCTATTTGTGTTGGAATTCTAATTTTTAGCAAGAGGGCCCCAGTTGCCTGAGTGGTCTGAAGGGCTCACCTTTACCGATCACTGCCAACTCACCTCTGTCCACATGAATTTTAGTCTCTGGCTCAGCCAATGTGGGTATGTGAGAAAGCTTTTCAGTAGCTTCCTGTGGGTCATATTTCTTACCAGGTTTTTCCCAGGGGTTTTCCTCCACCAAATATATTGGCTGCTATGTATAGCCATTAATGTGCTGAAAAATGGCATTCACATAAAAAAAACAACTTTTAGCAAGAAATAACACAAAAGAATTTAAAATATGCATCTATCAATGATGAAAGATTTTAAAAAAATAAGACAAAATCAGATATTTGTAAAATATCAGATCAAAACATAAACTGCATAGACAGTGATCTGCCATCATGTTCTAGCAGATCTGGGTTCATGAAGTTTGTTAGAAGAGTATTATTTGATGGAAGATCACAATCTACATTCTTTGCAAGCAAGTTTACACCATAAATAAGAATTCTGCCAAGTTAGCTAGTTAAATTTACAGCTCTACCTCATTATAACACCCTGCATTAAAACAGGATTCTGGATATAATGCAGTAATGACATTGACCCCATGACCAAAATAAAAGGATTCTACTCGACCTGGTCTGTCAAATGTGTTAACAGAAAACATGAAGCTATTCCATATTGTTACGAGACTATGCTCTTAAAATAAGTAACAGAAAAGAGTGAAGACAACAAGCTTTGTAAAATTTAACAAATAATTTATTTCCCTAGAATACAAAGTGAAAAATGAGAAAAAAGAACTTATGGTTTTACGAATTAAATCTAAATATAATCCAACAATTAAAAATAGAAGTCCTAGTAATAAAAAGTCCTGAATGAAACTGAGTTCAAGTCCCGATGAAATCCAAAATTGAATGCGATAACGCCTGTAATATCCTATGATGTGCAGATGTGTCAACAGTCTCTTGTTGAATCAAAGAAAATATTATTCCAGTTTTGAATTCAGTACAAATTCCAATGAATGTCTTTATCCAAGAATTTTGTCAGAGCACTTTTGTATTTCCAGGGAAAATAATCACTTGAATTCAATAATCTCAAGAAAATAAAATTCAGCCCAAACTGGTCACAACATAATACAACTTAATTTGTCAAGTGTTTTAAGCCCAACTGAACAAACCTTTATCAAATAATCAGTTATACAACTAATTAAGATGCAAAACAGATTCCTGGCTGAGGGTCAAAAGTTCATTCTTCTGGAAAAAACATAAGTCTGTTACCAATTGACATATGCTTAATATCACATAGTCCAGGTATGACCTTGACTCAGCTTAATGATTATTACTCTGAGAAAGACAAAAAAATAAAAAAAAGTTATTTAGCGAAACTGTCACTGATTTTGGAACAAGGTCAGCAACTAGATAAAATGTTTCTATTATTAGTTGTTTATATCAATGATATAAAAAAAAAATTTTAAAAAGTCAAGTCTAGTAAACAATGTTACATTACAATAGCATGTAATAGAACAAAAAAATTTTTAAAACTAACAGACAAACAATTAAATCAAATATACATAACACTTCCCCCCAATAAAAGAAAAAGAAAGATTTATATAATAAAGCTTTCTTTTTACCATAGGTCAACTATACATGAGGTTTATAAAAAAAATAACATAAGAAGAAATCTTATGAATGATACAAAGTATACATGAAATAATATATTTCTATACATGTGAAAGTGCATCTGCTATTAAATCGTCTTTTCCCTTGATGTGCCTGATGTCAATATTATTATATTCCTGTAACAACAAACTCCACCTTAATAATCTCTGATTTTTGTTTTTCATCTTGCTGATGAAAGTAAGGGGGCTGTGTTCACTAAACACAATAATCGGAGAAGGAGCTGAACTAATGTAAACTTCAAAATGTTGTAATGCCAGTATCAATGTCAAACATTCCTTCTCGACTGTGGAATAATTTCTCTGATGTTTATTTAATTTCTTAGAAAAATAGCATACTGGATGAGCAACACCATTTTTTTATCTTCTTGAATCAATACTGCTCCAACCCCAACATCACTTGCATCAACAGACAGTTTAAATGATTGGCTGAAATTTGGAGCTCTATGAACTGGTGCACTCTTAAGTATGGCTTTTAACTTATCAAAAGCCTCCTGACATTTTTCAGACCAATGAAACTTGGTTTTCTTGCTTAATAAATATGTCGGGTTCAGCAATTATGGAAAAATTGGAACAAAATTTCCGATAGCATCCAGCCATACCCAAAAATCGCATCAGTTGCTTTTTACTGACAGGCACATGGAATTCAGAGATAGCCTTGACCTTAGCATCTATAGGTTTAACTTGTCCATGTCCCACGATATGTCCTAGAAATGTTACACAAGCATGGTAGAACTGACTTTTAGATGAATTAATTGTCAAACTTGCATCAGTGAGTCTGTCAAAGAATTTCCGAATTGTTGCTAAATATTCTTTCCAGGTGTCACTGTAGATGATGACATCATCGATGTAAGCATCACAATTATCTATACCAGATATAATCTTGTTCATTTAACATTGAAAAGTACTTGGCAAACCTTTCATCCCAAACGGCATCACTTTATATTGATAAAGTCCATCTGGAGTCACGAATGCCGAAATTTCCTTTGCCCTTTCCATCAGTGGATTTTGCCAAAATCCCCTCAGAAGGTCAAATTTGGTGACATACTTTGCATTTCCAATTTTATCAATGCAGTCATCGATTTTTGGTAACAGAAATGACTGTTTTAGTGTGTTCACCTTTCTATAATCAGTGCACATGCAGAAAGTTTTATCTGGTTTCAGAACAAGTATACATGGTGAACTCCAGTCACTTGTACTCTGTTCTATGAAATCATTTTCCAGCAAATACTGAATTTCTTTTTTCAAGTATTCCTGTTTGAGAGGGTTCATCCTGTATGGGTGTTGTTTCACAGGTTTGGAATTTACAATTTCACCGTCATGGTAAATTGTTTGTTCTTGTAGGAAAATCTGGAAATAAGTGCTCATATTCAAGTAATAACTGTTTAAGTTCATTCCTTTCTTGGTGTTGCAAATGTGAATGTTTCTGGTCCAGATTATTCATAATTTCTGAATTCCGAAGATTTGTTACCCCAAAATCAATAGTGTCCAATTGCATTCCTTCGCTTAAATCCTCACTGAGTGGGACAGGTACATCTAAATTAATTGCATGATTTAACCTGGCTATCATTCTCAACATACTGGTACTCCTTTAATTTATTTACATCCCAGGAGTGCTATTATTATAATTTAACTCATTCATTTTCTTCTTAACTTTGTAAGGGCCATAATACCTAATCTGAAGAAAATTTTGAAGAATGAGCAAGAGACAGAACTCTACCACCAGATTCAAAAGTTCTCTTCATTGTAGTTCTGTTGAACCATAATTTCACTTTTGACTTGAATTGCTCGATGCCAAATTCAACCATAACTAGCTGGAAAATTCCAGACATCAAATCTGACCCTTGATTAGATTGAACAGATTTGGGAAGGCCAAACTGAGTAAAAAATCTTTATCAAAGCTATTGTTTTAGTTTTAATATTCCTCAAAGGAATTGCCTCTGGGAATCTTGTTGATGCACACATTGTGGTCCACAATTATAGGTTACCTGACTCGGTGTTAGGTAAGGGACCAACACAATCTACAATTATTCTGCTAAATGGTTCATCAAATGCAGGAACAGGTTGCAGATGAGCCTTAGGTATCTTCTGATTGGGTTTTCCTACCATTTGACAAGTATGACATGATCTGCAGTATTTACAAACATCACTTTTAATTTTTGGCCAATAGAAGTGATTCAAGATCTTGTGATAAGTCTTATTAATCACTAAATGACCAGCCAAAGGAGTTTCATGGGCCAGACTAAGAATTTAATGTCTGTACGATTTTGGAACTACAATTTGATAGTTCACTGACCACTCATCACCAGCAGGTACCTTGGGAGGTCTCCATTTTCTCATAAGATTCCCATTTTAATGAAATAACAAAAGGGTACTTCTGTGGCTTCAGTTTCACTAACGGCTCTTTGAAACAAACAGGAGATCTCAGGATCTTTTTCCTGTTTGACGACAAGTGATTGTCGTTTGTCACCCTGATTAGAATAAAGAGAATGAGTAGTTAAAAGAGGATCACTGTGATCAATACCTTTTGATTGATCCAAAGAAGGAGTAAAAGTGACCTCATCAAAAGCCTGACCAATACATGTGTCAGCTAAAGGAATACTTTCCTGATCAACATCATTCTCAAGAGCTTTTTCTGCCATAGCTCTAGAAACTGTACAAGCTGGGTATAAATCAGGGAATTCTTTTTCAATAGGATTGACTTTCTGATCTGAACAAGCTTGTCAGCTCCAGTGTCCCTTAAAATTTTAATAGGGATGGGATTGGCAGATTCACCCAAGAGTGATATAGAACCCTTTGACATGAATGGTTCATAATTTTCCATAATAAAATCAGACTGGGGTTTATTAGACCCAACAAATGTATTGCTTTCAAAACATGACCATGACCATGACCTCTTAGAAATAAGAGCATCTGGAATAAGTCTGTCTTAATTCTGATGCTTATTTTTCAATCTGTAGCAATCAGAAATAACATGTCCCTTCTTCTTGCAATAGGTACACATAGGAAAAGATAAGGATTTCTGATCAAGCTTATCAGAAACTTGATGTCTAAAAGTTGTGCCAGATTGAAATTTAGAAGGGCTCGTATTAGGCTGAAATACTTTTTTACCAGAAGACTGCTGAGTGGAAAACTTGCCTACAGAAGAAACTTCATGAGCTAAGGAATACTCATCAGAAGTACGAGCAGCATTTTCCAAGGTTTCGACCTTATGCTCATCAAGATAAGTCTTAATGTCACTATAGACACAGTTCTTGAACTCTTCAAGTAGTACAAGTTATCTGAGATTTTCATAATCTTGATCAACTTTCTTGGCTAAGCACCAGTTATCAAATAACTGCTCTTTTTCTCTTGCAAATTCAACATGAGTTTGCCCAGCTTCTTTTTGATAGTTCCTGAATTTTTGCCAATAAGCCTCAGGGACTAACTCATAACCCTTTAAGATGCATTCCTTAACCAGATTATAGTCAGCACTTTGCTGTACTGATAGGGAAGCAAAGATATCTCGGGCTTTGCCAAAAAGTGCACTCTGTAATAATAGAGTCCAATGTTCCCTTGGCCATTTTGAATTTTCAGCAATTATTTCAAAATGAGGAAAATATCTGTCTACTTCTTTTTCTCTAAACGGGGGAACTAACCTAACATTTTTAGTAACATCAAAACTTGAATTTGTATGTAAAGTGGGAATGTGCTTTTCACTTGCCAGCTCTAACTCTCTTAATCTAACTTGATATTCCCTTTCTTCCTTCTCTCTTTCTCTCTGCAATTCTAGTTGCATTTGCATTTGTTTCTCTTCCTTCTGCAACTATATTTGTTTCTCCTCTTTCTCCAACTGCAACTGCATTTGTTTCTCTTCTTTCTGTAACTGCATCTGTTTCTCTTCTTTCTACAACTACATTTGTTTCTCTCTCTCCTCTTTCTCCAACAGCATTCTCCTCTCTCTTTCCTCTTTATCTAATTGCATTTGCTTCTCCTCTTTCTGAAGTTCAAGCTTTCTTAACTCTAATTCCATCTTGTATTTTAATTTTAATTCCTTTACTTTTATATCAGTCTGATACAGACTTACTGATAGACACCAATGCACTTTTATCCAAAACATTCTTTTCCACGAAATATTGGACCAAAATATTGTTTATTTCTTGCTTCATTAAAGAAGCTCTTGCCTCAGAAAGATCATATTTTCTGGCAAGCTGAAGCAATTCATCTTTCCTCAAGAATTCTAACTGTTCCAGGGTAGGATTTGAAAGAAAGACCTCCACTTTTGATGACATTGTAAAAAGGCCTGTTGATTTCACTAAAGATTTATAAAATGTGAAATAATGGATGGGATTTTAAAAATTCTGAAACTAGGGGAATTTAAATTTCAAAAACAAAGTTTTCTGGAACATTTTAGCCAAAATTTGTATCCCAAGGACGAGCACCCAATTTTCTGTTATGAGTCTATGCTCTTAAAATAAGTAACAGAAAAGAGTGAAGACAACATGCTTTGTAAAATTTAACAAATAATTTATTTCCCTAGAATACAAAGTGAAAATGAGGAAAAAAAACTTACGGTTTTACGAATTAAATCCAAAAATAATCCAAGAATTAAAAACAGAAGTCCTAGTAATAAAAAGTCCTGAATGAAACTGAGTTCAAGTCCCGATGAAATCCAAAATTGAAGGCGATGACGCCTGTAATATCCTACGAAGTGAAGATGTCTCAACAGTCTCTTGTTGAATCAAAGAAAATATTATTCCAGTTTTGAATTCAGTATAAATTCCAATGAATGTCTTTATCCAAGAATTTTGTCAGAGCACTTTTGTATTTCCAGGGAAAATAATCACTTGAATTCAATAATTTGAAGAAAATAAAATTCAGCCCAAACTGGTCACAACATAATACAACTTAACGTGTCAAGTGTTTTAAGCCCAACTGAATAAACCTTTATCAAAACATCAGTTATACGACTAATTAAGATGCAAAACAGATTCCCTGATGAGGGTCAAAAATTCATTCTTCTGGAAAAAATATAAGTTTGTTACTAACTGACATATGCTTAATATCATGTAGTCCAGGTATGACCTTGACTCAGCTTAATGATTCTTACTCTGAAAAAGATTTTAAAGAATTAAAAAAAAGTTGTTTAGCAAAACTGTCACTGATTTCGGAACAAGGTCAGCAACTAGATACAATGTTTCTATTATTAGTTGTTTATATCAATGAAATAAATTTAAAAAAAAAACAAAACGTCAAGTCCAGTAAACAATGTTACATTAAAATAGCATGTAATGGAACAAAAAAAATAAAACAGACATACAATTAAATTAAATATACATAACACTTCCCCCAATATACATAACAGTATACAACCTGAATGGTAGTTATTGGCTCCAACTACAGTGTTACTAGTGACAAGTATATGTTTAGCTGGCATTTCTGTTAATTACCTCCCCCTGTTCCACCCTGACACATGCATGCAATAAATCAACTTTTCTATCATTCTCATAAAACTGGTTTGGTTCATATTGCAGTCAGTTATTATGGATCCTAACTACCACATTTATAATATCAGAGAGCCGTACTGACCTGATGTGGGATATTATGGGGTCAGAAAAACCCATATCAAACATCACTTCAAATGCAGCCTGATGTGTAAGATCACAAAGAACCTTAACAAACCTGATACACTGTGAATGACACTGCTGCCTTTGACAGACAGTAATATCTGTACAGAAAGCCTTTGATGGATAGTAATATCAGTACCAAAAGCCTTTGCCAGATAGTGATATCTGTACTGAAAGCCTTTTGACAATGATATCGGTACCAAAAACCTTTGAGAGATAGTGATATCTGAACTGAGAGCTTTTATTCCCTACAAAAATTTAATACAGTAGGTGACACAAGGGTTATTGCCCTGTAGCAAAGCTCTATCCACATGCTATCATGAATAGTATAGCATAAGTGATCAGACCATGAATATACAGTACTCCCCTGATTTCTTGCCCCCATGTCTCTTACCAAGATCAGTTACGACAAATAAATTGAAATGTACCAACTGATATGCTCTTTGATTCCACCTTTACTATCCCCCATCTGCCAAGTCTAATCAATGTATGACTATAGAATTTACAGTATCAACCAACTCCAGTAAAGGTGATTAGTATTATTTCATATTGATTTCAATTTAACTCGAGAAACCAAAGGAACATGAACTGTCTCACAGTGTTTAAATGACCTTAATGTCAGTCAATGTCTTGGCTGACTGCTGTTAACACCATTCACGATAACAGCCAGTATAACTTTAATGTAAACAACAAAGATGACCATAAGTGCAATTAATTAAAAATAAACAATTAATAAACAATAATGTAAGCTTCGGAAAAATAATTATCTCCTAATTGTGAGGCAGATTTATCATCTTTGTTTAAAGTTATAAAATCAGCAAGATAGGGAGTTAAACAGCTCAAAGAAACTTTGTTAGATCCAATGAGAAAGCATGAAATCGTACATTATTGCAAGTTACATACTAATACTAGTTAATAATAACTCACAAACCATTTTGCTGCTGTGTGTGATTATCCCATCAAGAGGTGCATTGTGGATGATATTCTTGCACATGGTGACAGGTGGGATGATATTAGGCTTGACTAAGCCCCACCCCCCAAACTAAAAAAAACACAAAAAGAACCCATTAAAACAGCTAACAGACTGATATGTTGTTTCTATGGTTCTCAAATGCCAGAGCACTGATCATTCTTGTAACTGACAAAATTTTAAGAGAGAAGCTAAGTCTTTTGGTTCCAAGCTTAATGTGACTGACATTTTAGATTCCATGGGCTGGTAGTGGAGATTTAATGCCAGACACAGCATATCATAGCAAGTTATTTCTGGGAATAGTGCAAAACTGACCAAAAGCTTTCAAGTGATAAACTATTGACATAACAAATGGCTAAGATGTATTCAACATGGATGCAACAGGACTTTCCTGAATAGCTTGCCTGCCTGATCCTTATCAACAAATGAAAACACAAATGAAACAAAAATAGTAAAGGATGAGATCACAGGTGGCTTTGTGTCAGTGTTGATGGATCTGTTAAGTTGAGACCAACTGTTTCTTAAAAAATTAACCAATCTGAGGTGTTCTGTAACTTGCCACAAACTGAATGTGGACTTATATCACATCCTGAAAGCTTGGATGTCAGCAGCAACTTTCTCTCAGTGGATTAAGAAATCAAGGACACAGGGGTTGACAGTAATGGCGGCTATAAGTGGAAGCTAGTAAAGTGGCTCTGTAGATTTTGGCGGTTATAAGTGGTCATTTTTACAGTGAAATGGTTCATATTTGTTGGGAAGATACGTGAATATTCAAGGAATGAAGGGTATATAACATTATTGGTGTTTTTTCCACTCAAAATTCGTATATGATGGAGTAGAGAAGGAAGCTTAGTGGTGCAGTTTTGAGACATTCCCTGATTTGTTTGACTCATTTACTTATTTCAGTGTAATTACCTGTCCATCAGTTGCCTTCATTTGTTAGAATTGTTTGGCACATGGTGAGTAATAACTGTCTGTGTCACAAAAGAGTAGTGAGAAAAAATTAGTCCAAACAAGATTATCTACAAGCATGAGTGGAAAGAAAGACCAAGACAAGCAACAAATGAAAACCAGATTACAGAGTGGCGCCCTAATGGAAACATCTGACACAAGTTTGAGTGAATCAAGCTTGAGTACAATTCAGCTGGACTTAGATGAAATAAAGCAAAGCCTCAGAGGGAACATTTCAAAAGCAGATTTCACATCTGCTATTGCTGATTTGGTGAAAAAAGATGATCTTACAGAAATTGTCTCAACTATTGTGAGGAAATTGTTAGAGAATATAAAGAAAGATCTGAGAAAGGAGATAGTTGTAGAAAGCGAAAGGGTAGTAAAGGATAGAGAATGCAAAGAAAGATCTGAGAAAGGAGATAGTTGTAGAAAACGAAAGGGTAGTAAAGGAGAGGACAAGAGAGTTGATGGATAGGGTGGATTCACTGGAATTTGAAAACCACCAAATGCAAGAAAAATTACAAGAGGCAAAGAAGGAAAATGATAAAATGACGAGTGACATGAAAGATTCTGACAGGAGATCAAAACAAGCAAGTGCAGCTTCAAACCAAATTGAATAATTTTCAAGGAAGCTGAATGTTAAAGTTTTAGGGCTGGAGGAGGAGGAGAATGAAAGACTGAGAGAGAGAATTCCGAAATTGGTGAAGGAAGTCACAAAGATTAATTTGGATAATAGGGACACAGTGGCTGTGCATAGGATCCCAGGCCAACAGGGACATCCAAGGCCAGTGATTGTCAAATTCTGGAGTCTGGATTGTAAACTTCCAATTATCAAGAAGCGGAAGAATTTTAAACAGAACAAAGAAATTAGACTGGTAGAGAATGTGACCAGGATGAATACTGAACTTATCAATAAATTATCCAGGCATCAGGAGATTGACAGTGCATGGTACTTTAATGGATTTGTGTATGGTAAAACCAAATCAAGAAAAAGGATAAAATTTGACATCAATGACGAAATTGATGAGAAAATTAGAATAAAAGTGTAATATGCAACTCTATGAATTCATGAAATTGGTCAAATAGGTATGGGAACTTTCTTTTTGATACTCCCCTTTCTAATTTGTTTTAATATTTTTTATAAGTTACTTCTTTCCCTCACCAGTTTTGTGATTAATTAAAAGATTTGTTACTTGCTCATCAATTGTATCATATCTCTCCTTAGTCAATTCACCAATTCATAAATCATCTTTCACTCATATACACATTTATTTGCTCAGTTGTTTATTCATCTTATTCAACACTACTCACCCACGTTCAATTCTTCAATCTCCCATTCTTGCTCAGTCATTCAATCACTCACCACATTCATGTATGCTCCCATTCATACTTTACTTCTCCTCCCTTTCACCCCATCTTTCAGTCATTCTTTTGTAATTTATCCTCTTATCAATCTATTGGTATACAAACTGTTTTAGCTCCGGAAAGGTCTGTCAGAGGTGCTTAAGAGTTATTGCAAATGGAGTTGCTTCACTTGTTGTCTATCGTCCACTGTATCAATGTTAACTGCAGCCAAATCTACAGCATGTACTGTAACACCATGGATGATTTTATTATGGATGTTTGTATTCTGTATGAGTGTGAAAGCCATGCATATGATAAATTCAAGGTGATAATTACTTCATACATTCCTGTACAAGAACATGTATATGTAAAATTTCTGCTGTTTTCATGGATAATAACATAAATATTATATCTATGAATGTTAGAGGCCTGCAAGGTTCAGTCTTTAAATGAAGGAACATTTTCCACTGGGTAAAACAAAAGAATGTATCTATAGTATGTTTGCAAGAAACTCATAGTACAAAGAACGATGAAATATATTGGGCAGCTGAGTGGGGATACAAATGTATATTTAGCCACTGCTCTGGTAATAGTGTTGGGGTTGCAATATTTTTTAGAAATACTTTCAAATTCGTAATTCATAGAGAAAGATGTGACAGTCAAGGGGGATTTATTATTTTAGATATTACAATTAATGGCAACAGAATAACCCTTGCAAATTTGTATGGTTATAATGATGATAATCCTAACTTCTTTTGAAAGTTAAAGGAGGAGATTTTATTTCTTGAGAACTCATCAATTATAATGTGTGGAGACTGGAATACTGTTCAAGACTTAGATTTGGATACTTACAATATTTTACATGACAAACACCAACAGTCTAGAGCAGTGATTCAAGACCTGAAAAACGAATTGGAATTGATCCCTGGCGAAATTCAAATCAAAAAGATGTATAACTGGAGGCAAAAATCTCCCTTGAAACAAAGTAGATTAGATTACTTTCTCGTATCTGAAGACATTCATATGAATACGGTAGATGCGTGTATCTTACCAGGGTATAAGACTGATCATTCAGCTATTGCTTTGAGTGTGGCTTTTTCAACATGTTCAAGGGGAAAAGGATATTGGAAATTTAATGCCCAACTGTTGAGGAACACTGAGTAGTCTAATTTGGTCAAAAAGTGTATAGCTGACACTGTAAATGAATATTATGTAGGGGGAAATAAAGATGATTCTCTCCATGTTTCTCTTTCCTGTAATGATCAAATGTTCTTTGAAATTATGAAAATGAAAATAAGATCTGAAACTATATGTTATTCTATTAGGAAAACAAAAGAGAAACAGGAAAAATTAAAGAAAATTGAACAGGAAATAATAGAAATTCATGGGGGACTGTCAAATAACACAGATGGGGAAACTCTGGAAAATTTAGAGGAATAAAAAGCAGCATTAGAGGAATCTAGGAAAAAATACATTGAGGGTGTTATCTTAAGGTCTAAAGCCAGATGGTATGAATTTGGAGAAAAAAGCACAAAGTACTTTTTAAATCTTGAAAAAAGAAATTATGTCAATAAGACAATAAAGGAAATTATTTTAGATGATGGGACAAATATATCTGACCAAATAGATATCTTAGAAGCCCAAAAATAGTTTTATATGGAATTGTACAAAAGTAGAATTGTCAGCTTGATGACAAGGATACTCAAGAAACTCAAAATAGATTTTTTAACCAAAATAGAATTTTAATCACAATATTAAACTTAGTCAAGAGGAAAGAGAATCATGCAAGGGTCTGCTTACAATTAATGAATGCGGTATGCCTCTAAAACGGATGGAAAACAGAGAAAGTCCTGGCTCAGATGGATTCACTGTAGAGCTCTATAAATTCTTCTGGAAGTCTCTTACGGGATTTCGATGTAGATCAATAAATTACAGATACACTGTAGGAAAACTTTCAGATTTTCAGACTCAAGGAGTCATAACATGTCTACCAAAGGAAGAAAAAGACAGAAGATATTTTAAAAACTGGAGACCTGTATCACTTTTAAATACTGACTCTAAGATTGCTTCGGGAGTCATTGCGGCTAGGATTAAAAAGGTTCTTTAATCAATAATCAGTGATACTCAAAAATTATTTATGAAGGGGAGATTCACTGGAGAAAATACCAGGCTATTATACGATATCATGAATCAACTTGAGAACGAAAATAGATACGGTTTATTATTGTTAATAGACTTTGAAAAAGCCTTTGACTCAATTAAATGGACCTTTGTGGAAGAAGCTTTACAATCTTTTAACTTTGGTGATTCTGTTTGTAAGTGGTTTAAACTGTTTTGTAATGACTCTAAAAGTTGTGTTATAAATAATGGGCATACGTCATCTTATTTTTAGACTTGAAAGAGGAGGTTGTCAAGGAGATCCCATTGCACCTTATTTGTTTATTATCGGGGTTGAGATTTTAGCTATAACTTTAAAGCAAAATGTGGATGTATGGGGACTAATCTTTGATGTCAGTGAATATAAATTGGGTCAGTATGCTGATGACACTTTTATTCTTCTTGATGGATCTCAACTTTCTCTTAAAGCAACTATGAATATCTTGCAAGGTTTTCTTCTATTATTTGGACTTAATGTAACATAACAAAAACAAGGGTTATTTGGATTGAAAACAGGAAATTTTCTAATGAAAGAATATGTCCCGATATGGGCCTAATTTGGTCCTCTTCTAACTTTGCACTCCTTGGCATAGATTTTTCTCCAGATTTACAACAAATGGTGGAAATTAATTATATGAAGAAACTAACAAAGGCAAAACAAATATTGGCAAGCTGGAGTCAAAGACATCTGTCAGTAGTTGCTAAGGTAATTGTTGTAAAAACTTTTGTTCTGCCCATATTCATACATCTTTTTTCAGCACTTCCAAATCCATCAGCAAAAGTTGAAGCAGAAATAAATCATACATTATTTAAATTTGTATAGGGTGGAAAAGTAGAGAGAATTAAACATGATATACTAGTAGCCCCAGAGAACGAGGGAGGACTAAATATGATACATATATTTTCATTTATTAGGTATATTAAGATAATTTGGGGATAAAGATTGCTGGAAAATGAAAATGGTGCATGACAGAACTTAGCCAATACAACTATACTCAGAAATAAAAAAGGATATTTGGAATTTAGGGAGAAGGAAGTTAGAAGAATTTAGTAAGCTCATTAAAAACAGTTTCTGGAGAGATGTAATTTTGGCAGTATCTAATTGGAAAGAGGAACCGCAAAGTCCAAACGAGTATTTATCCCTGAGTATTTTAAATTTTGTCCCCCCCCCTCCTAGAATGTTCTATCAATACAAATCCTGGACAGAAGCCAGTTTTGAAATTCTAAATGATCTAGTAGATGATCATGGTAATTTAATACCTTCTGAAATGATAAAACAAAAAACTACTAGCGATGACTTCTTGAAATACTTCTCCTTAATATCCAAAATTCCAAAAGCATGGAAAGATGCCATAAAAAACCATTTAGCACATAATAATTTTGATAAGCAGGAGGATAAAATAACAAACTTGCAAAAACATAATTCACTTAAGTTTGTTTACAAAGATCTTTCAAAAAAGGCTAAAAGGCAACATACTCCCAAGCAAGAAACTTGGATGCAAGTATTAAATAAAAATATAAGTAGTGAGGAATGGTCTGAGATTTATATCTGGGTGAAATGTTGTACCAAGGATACCAAGTTGATCTCTTTTAACTTTAAATTAATCCACAGAATAATCGCTACTAATGATTTTTTGAAAAGAATTAACATATTGGACGACAACAAATGTACATTCTGTAAGAGAGAGAATGAAAGTATTGAACATCTCTTCTATGACTGCAATATTACTTCACAGTTCTGGTACAGTTTTATTGAACATTTTGCACCTTCTTGCCCAAATACTGTACATTTCTCCAAAAAAGAAACACTTTTAGGAAGTGAACAACTGGACAGTTTGTGTAATTTCTTGCTTATTTTGGCAAAATATTACATTTATACTTGCAGATTCAATATGCAAAATCCTTCCATTTATGCTTTTAAGCAAATACATGTAGTTGTAACACATAAGAACATTGAAAAATACACTGCTAGGGTAAATATAAAAGAGGACCAATTTCTTCAAAACTGGACCTCAACAAATGAATATGTAACTTGTATCTGATTTGATGGTAAACAGGAACAAAACACTGTATTATCACAAAGTCTATGTCACCTAGATGCTGTATACATGTATTCGTCTATTTAAATTGTGTATCTAAAGAGATTGTGTGCCATATGCATGTGTACATGCGTGTGTATGCATTTTCTTTTTCTGTAGATTATATTTATTATCCCTAGATTATCTGATAACCAGAAATGTTTGATTGTAAGGTGACCTTGGGATGGTTCCCTGACCCAGTGGTCAACCTATTACGGGGATAATAATCAAAAAAATAAAAAAAAACAAAAGAAATCAAGGACAGGAATAAAGAGACAAAGGAGTCAGAGTCTGCTTTTGATGGAAAATACACCCACCCACATCATAAACAACTGACTGATGCATGTTAAAATTCACTTTCTACCACCACCAACTAGTCATTTGCAGCCTCTGGATGCAGAAATTACACTAGTCTGATAAATCAATCCCCCAAATCTGTGCTGATACTGATGGATGATATGTGTGTCTGATGTCACCTGGATTTACAAGTCACCAAACATAGGATTTCCTCCGGAAATATAATGTACATGCCACCAAAAGAATCCTTCAGCCGATGGTAGCTCCACTGTCACAAGAAATACCAGTAAGTGTATAAAATGTAGGCCAATGTGTGCAGCCAAAACTGGCTGCAGATTTTTGAATGTTTTAATGAATAGGTGATATCAGCCCCTACACCGCCAAGCAATATCATCATGGGTGAGAGGCTGATTTACTGGCCTAGAATTATACCATAACCTATTTAAAGCCTACTATCCCTGACTTCATCTCAAACATCTCATCAACTACACATACAACAAAGAAACACCTGCACTGCCTCTAAGTAACACACTACACTTTATCTAAATGGCTTAAAGCTGTTACACCTGAGACTATAACATGATACTGATTACACACAGTATCAGAAGTATTTGTAGTAGTTGTAGGGTTTAACGGAACATTACAATACTGGCTAATTAAAGCTAAGCTCTAGGAATGTAAATACCAAGTACAGCAAAAGAAGGAAGATAAAGCCTTTTAAAGCAACACAAATGATGAAAACTAACATGGTAAAAGTTACAAAGTAAATATGTTAAAATTCTGTAAAGGTAAACATGTATAATCCTTATTATATAGAGTCAAACGTTTTTATACTGATCCCATTCCTGTAGAAAGTCAAACAATTTATTTGGTGGTACATCAACATTAAGTTTCTTCATCATGTTCACATCCATATACATGTACTTCTACTTCACTGGGTGGAAGTGACCATACCAGACAAGAATATGTTCCACTCTCAATGGACACTGTAAGAGTATTCACTCTGGTCAAGAAACACACTTCAGGAGGTATTCGTGAGTCAGATATTCATGTCCAATACACAAATGGAACAATACCAACTCATCTCTATGCCTTGTTTTATGACAGAAACTACTCTTCAGTGATGGGTTTAATGTTCTAATGTTTGTGGAGTTTTTATTCTGTATACTTTGCCTAGTATGCAGAAGATACAAATTTATATAATATTTGAAGTCACTATATGGAATCTTCCATTTGGAAACAGGTAACTTTAGGGTAGCTTTGACTGCTTTATCTGCCCTTTCTTGACCCTTAATACCAATCTAACTGGGCAGTCAATAGTACTGAACACTTCTCCCAGATTGTATATGGAAATTATGTGTCTGAAAGATTTCAAATATTAATGGGTTGTCAAATTTCAGGTTTACAAGGCCTTCAGAACAGAAAAAAAAAGAATCCGAAAGGATGGCATACATTTTTGGGAAAGGGGAGCTTGCAAAGCTTTCATTATGACTTTAATTTCTGTTGTAAAAATTTTGCCATATCTTAGGAACCTCAATCAGATAAGATAGGAGAATCAGTCAATCAGAATGCTAAAGACACCAACCTTATTAGTGACACTGCTATCAGCCTGAACATGGACACTGATGCTCAGTATAATTTAATGTGCATGAATATCTTTAGTGGACAGTGACACAGATTTTCAATGTAATCATGGATTCTGATATCTTAAAGACTGTGTGAGGGAATTATGTCCAAAATGACACAGAAATGGAGGAAATTTGAAAACCACCTCCCTCAAAAGCAGAAAGTGAAAATGGCGCTAAAGGCTGTTGTGCAATTCCTGGAATCTTGTGATATTGCTGAGGAACATGAGATCAACATGTGCATGAAACTAGTAGACAAAAGACTGAACATACTGACACTAGTAAACAAGGACTGGTTTAATAAACTGTGTGTTACTGGCAGTAAGGTGTACAGTGTAACATAGTGATCTTAAGTTTACTTTTGATTTCCATCAAAATAGCTAAAAACATAGAATTCATGTGATGAACTGACTTACTGAAGTCTGACATTGAACATAAACATTTGAAAAATTTAGATCAAATCCATTGTATAGTTCTAAGCATTTTTTCTGTAAAAAAAATGATACTGTACACTGGTTGTATGCATGCATGTATGTATCTATGTATGTATGTAATACTATGTATGTATGTGCGTGTATGTATGTATGTATGTATATATGTAAGTACATGTACTTTGATATGAAAATCTTTCATCTGCTATCCACAATAGCCTGATATTTTGCTATTTCTAAAAAAATTTGCAGGTAATAATGTGACCATTCTACCAATCTACTGAAAATATATCCACCCATACAAGCATGCAGACAGACAGACAAACTGCAGTTTTCACAGAGACACTTATTACAGTTACAACTGGGGGCCCCGAGTGGCCGAGTGGTCTAAAGCGCTCACCGTTAGGGATCACTGCCATCTCACCTCTGTCTGCGTGAGTTCGAGTCTCAGGCTCGGCTAACGTGGGCACGTGAGAAAGCCTGCCAGTAGCTTCTCGTGGGTCGGTGGTTCTTACCAGGGTTTTCCAGGGTTCTTCCTCCACCAATTATACTGGCCGCCATGTACAGCCTATCTTGTTCTGAAAAATGGCGTTAAACCCTACAACAACATCAACAACAGTTACAACTGTTCCGATCAATTTTGTCAAGTACTGATCACTTCCAATGGAATCACAGGCAATTTCAGTCCACAATTTTAGATGAAACTCAGTTCTGTGCCTTTCTCGCTGTTTCATACTTTAGACTTTCGGGGAAAAATCCTCATTCCCAGCAAGACATCAGGTGCAAAAAGCTATCAATTGTGAAGCAGACTCATTTATGAGTTATCAATTGTATAGCCGACTCGCTGACTCATTTACGAGTTACTGATTTCATAATAGACTCATTTCTGAGTTATCAGTTATGAGTTATGGATTGCATAATACTCATTTGTGAGTTGATTGCATAGTGGACTCATTTATGAGTTATCAACTGTATAGTTGACTCATTTTTGAGTTGTCAATTGTATAGTTGACTCGTTTATGAGTTATCAATTGTGTAGTAAACTTATCTGTAACAGCTTACCAGCACCATTGAAAAGGATTCTGCAAAACTTTACTATATACAAGATACAAGATTTTTATATTTATAATTTCAACATTTTCCCTGTGGGTCAGTGGTTCTTCCTGGGAATTTTCTGGGTTCTTCCTCCACCAGATATACTGGCCACCATGTAAAGCCTATCATGTGTTGAAAAATGGCATGAGACCTACAAAAAAAACCCCAACATTCTCCATTTTTTTTATTTCATAGTTGCGCACTTACCTTTACTGACTAGGACTGACTAAGACTTGCATCCAGACATTCACCACTAATAAGGGGCATTTGTTTCTTCCAGTAACTGTAAGACTTGCATACACAGTGACACCACTAAGTGCATTTTCATTTAGGACCAACCATACACTATTAAGTTATTAGTGAAAACCCAATGTCAATATTACATTCCACTCAGAAAAAGCAGAGATAAGATTTTTTGTATATGGCCATACTGGATGTCCATCAAGCACCATTTTCATTTAGGACCAACTAGACATCACAAGAAGTCTTTTTAGTAAATCCCTAGGCCTGCAAACCCTAAGGAGACCTACTCAGTCAGACGATCAATATTTTTTTCAGATTAATTTTGAGCAAGGTGTTAAAAAAATATGTAATGGCAACAGGCCATTTCTTTCTTTTAACTTGCACTGTACAGCTACCATAACTGTGACTGGTTCATGGCACTTTCTGAAAATGGTCAAACTTCATTCTGAAGTATTCTCGTCCCTTAACTTTCATCACCAGGATTGCTTCCAAGGTATCAACAGACCTGGATGATCTGGCTGTTGTGAGGTAACAAATGAGATCCCTCTCACAACCTGCAACTGAATGTCGAATAACAAGCAATGCTTTCATGAAGATGGACATCAGCTTGTATTTCAACTGGCCATTTGCATCCTTGAGTTTACTCACAAGATCCTACTGCTGGTCAATTCTTTCAGTATTAGGATTCAATTCATCCACTTGGTCATTCAAAAGCTTTGCCTCCAAGTTATATTCCTAATCTCACTTTATATTTTAAGTTCTGACCAATTTGTGATTTATCATACCTGTCCAATTGAGTAAAATAAGTATAACCGAGTGATGTCATTATATGGATTGTGCCTGAAATTGGTAAAAAGTAAATAATTCAGATCAAAATCATTTACATCAAAGTTTGCTTTGCTTATTATTATTATTAAATCAATTACAAATCATAATATAAGGGTGCACACCAATATATACACCAAATGATGTAAATAATTGTGTATTTTGGTGTGTATTTTGGTCTTTTAGTGCATTTTGGTGTTTCTATTGTACATGTCACATGGGTCATGTAGGGATTCAACACTGACTATTTCAGTAATGGGTGTCATTTTTTAGAGTTTGATTCTACTACATACCTTTAAGTGGCAATTATCAACTTCATTTGAATTCATATACATCCATATTCCTGTGGAAGGTAATTATTTAGATGCCCTGAGAGGTGCATATGGCAAAGTCAATGTTAAAGTACGTAGACATTTTTGGATGAAATGAACCTAAATGTGTGATTCAGTACAATCCAGATTGAATGTTGTGCACTGTTATGTCACAATGAAAGCTATACATATTGATAAACAAATTCATACTACCCTCGATTGTGATGATTCCACTCTACCCAAGTTCTGACCCAAGTTTAGTACATAGCCACCATTGTTAATAAAAGTCCATAGCGATTGATAATTTTTGGAAGTTCTTGGTGACAGTTAAGGTACAGAACATTCTATAATCAGGATTGAATTGACTTTGATTAATGAAAATTAGTGTTAAATTTTAAAAGAACAATTTATATTTAATTTAAAATGAGTAAATGTGCATACATAACCAATGTGACTTGTACTAGTAACCAGCATCAGAAATGAGTTTGCAAATTCTTTTTATATGGGTGCGTTATGTAATTTGCTGAAAGGTCGGGATTCAAGAGTAACAAATGTATACACAATTTTAGTTATTTTCGAAAAATTGTATCAGCTATTTTGATGCCCCAAGACCTTATTCACACGGAGCAGCTGTACAGAGCACATGTAGTGATGGAAGTCAGTACTGCAGAACAAAGAAACCGCATGGCGCCAAATTGGATACCAGCGATTGCAGTCATTCCTGCTCCAGCACTAAGGGCCATTAAGGCACTTGGAAAACGACAAGCAACTAATTGGAGCTTGCGGGCTGGAGCAAAGAGAACCACGCTTCTCTTAGTATGGGACAGCAGTATGGAAGGAGAAATAAATAATGAAGAAATGGGAGACTTTGGACTTGTTAAAAAACGTAGCAAATGGAATCGTACTGCAAGGAGGAAAGCAGCCCAGACTAGGGAGGCCAACCACTCGGATACACCGGCTACAAGCCTTAACAAGGAACCGGGACCCCCGGAGACATTAAAAACACCCCCGAAGCTGTTATCCACTACATCAACCCAGACTTGGCAGCGACGCAAGAAGGACATGGACACCCAGACGGACTTCGCCACTTCGACAGAAACCTCAGCTCCTGAACACGAATATAATACAGAAACTGAGGAAATTGACAACGAAGGGCCCCATGAGGGTGGGGATGAGGTGGACCAAGCGACACAAGAAATTATACTACGCTACAGAAAAATAGGAATCGAGGAAACCCTTCACAGTGAAAGAAAAGCTTACAACTTCGCGGGTGCAGTAAGATATGTGACTTGGCGGGCTATGAAAATTAGAAAACCCCGACCACAACAATGGCACTTTGGGAAGGCTGTACTCTCTGATTACTATGAAAAAGCGTACCACCAGGCCCCACTCACCACCCTTATCAATGCCGCCATTGAACTAGGTAGAATCCACGAGTTTGAGGCAATCCCAGTGGGCACCTATGACGTTCCATGTACTACAGCAGAGATGTGTAAAGATGAGCTACGCTGAAAAACCTTCTTGCTGCCGACTTAACAGCCCATTTAAGGGCTATCAACTGCCTCTTATCAAAGGATTCTATTTTGGCTTAGAATCCCGATTCGATAAAACCGATACACCTAACTTGATTCTTTGGTTGCTGATCAAAATTACAATCTTATACTAAATATTGACACAAAAAACAATAATGTCGCATAGAATTGTTAGGGAATTATTTCACGTACGCTTATGTACTAGAATTAAATTCGATAGTTAGGTCGTAGGAAAAATTTTACATAACCATGAGAATTTGGATAATTGTACAGGTGGCTTACACACAATTGGTATTAGGGCCCGTCCATTAGTACAACTGGATTAAATCTGACCGATCAAGTGCGGTCTTGCGTTTGAGGGAGACAACATCCATCCCCCCAACCCACCCCTTGGGTCACTTTCCGCCTTTTCCTCGACCAGACTAATTAAATAGTGCGACCATCGCACATTTAAGCGGGGTTGTAGCGGCACCACTCCTACAACCCCGAACAATCAAAAAGCTCAACCATCGAGCATTAACCAGTCGCGCAAGCACTTGTATGCGTATGCGACTTAAATCAGTAGCCTATTCATTCGCATGACCTCTAGCACCCAGGGCAAACGCTCCGTCCGCACCCAGTTAGTACGCTACTGGATTTCCATGATTACATGGATGGATGAAAAATACCAGAAACACACCTTGATCAAGCACAACAAAGACTATTTCAACAATGTTGGTGAGGTACTGTTTTTGTTAGCCTTGGCTCCTTGGGACATTGAAAAAAACCGGGCCCCTTCGACGAACCTTGGCTCGTGGGACGCGACTCGAAAACAGGTTTCACCACATGCCGGCTAACCCTTGAATAAAAACAATTTAAACAACCTACCTGATGCTAACTTTTTATAAATTCTTTTCCGAAAATACTCTTAATTTTCGATTGTTGCAGTCTATCTATAAGTCAACAACACAACAACAACGTCGTATGTATGTGGTGTAGATCACTCCGGTACTTCGTAGGAGCACCCTTGAACGGTACGGTAAGGGTGCAAGGGACAATTTTTATCACAGGAGTCCGACGTTTTATCAACAAAGTACGATGAAATCTCTGACAACACGAAATCACCTTATCGGTACTTTAAATTCAGTACCGATAAGGAGATTTTGTGTTGTCAGAGATTTTTCATCGTACTTCATTCATAAAACATCAGACTCCTGTGGTTTTTATGCACAAATTTGATGTTAGGCCTATATACACCTGCCTAATATAAAAATTCATAAAAAATAAAACAAAATACATGAGTGAGGTCAAAAAGGTCCATAGTTTTGGATAGGTATAATAAAGCAACACATAAGAATATCATTCACTTGACCTGACAAGTCAATGGAAATTAATAGAATAAAAAGTTGATGTACCCCAAATTTATACATGCATTTTTCACGTCTTAAGGCCAATTTTGAGAACACGTTATGCTCACTCTGCAAAGGCAAGTTCTTTTCCTGGGTGATAATTTTGAAAATCATTGTGTACTTAACAGCTTGATGATATTCAAAATAGTTGTCATCCAGGTAGTTTTAGAGATATTCCACTTGCCTTGAACCAACGTGTCTACTGCTATAATAGCTAGCTCTGCTTCCTAGCCGACTATTGGTATTTCCCTGGCTACATACTGTGCAGTGAGTACATGAGGTGCACATGCCTAACATCAATTTCAAGAACACAAGCCGGAAAGACCAAATTCACTAATATATCCATATCTTTAATTATTACACAATAATAACTCAAAAAGCCACACAATAGCCTTAAGTTAAAAGATTTGCTCAGGGGCCAATATACGAAACTGTCCCCTGCCACCTAAGAAACCCGATACTCCCCGATCTCGATCATGCATCTGGGGTGTGTAGGTAATATCTGGTCAAACATGCTAGAGAAGCTGTATGTATCCATTGCAACATTCACAATGGTGCGTCCATTTTGTTCAATACTTTCGCAATGTTGTGCTCAGGTTTACTGTCAGTTATATTGATTGTTGACTTGTAACTCGGGAGGGGGGGATACCGGATGTAAGGTGATGATGTCACGATATCTTTTCCTAAAGCGGCTATTATAACCCACCAGCACATGCTGCATTTGTGAGGAAGGAAGAAACCGGAGTACCCAGAGGAAACCAACGTGCTATCCTACGGAAGGCGGACCCTTTAGACACCTCTGTGACGTCTACTGGGCTCGAACCATAATAACTACCATGTCTCAGCGAAGTAGGGGTACTAATATTAGTACTAGAACCAAAACAGTTTGATAGAAAGGGTGGTTCTTGCCGGTCGTTTTCTGTTCTAGATTTCGAGTCTTTTAAACTTATCCACCATATCAGGCTAGCAGATCCATTCAAAGATAATCCTCTTGTGAGAACACCTGCTGATAAAGACAAACAAATTCTCTTTGCCCAAACTTTTTACATTGTAGACTTGAAGATAGTCTTTGTTAATCTGAGGCATGTCATTCACCTGCACATCCCACAACGCAACTCCAGCTCGTAAACATCCGCTATATTTAGAGATGACAGGCGGTAAAATATGTTCCAACACTTTGCCTTGTCTGTTCTTATAACCCGTACCCTCATGATGCACAAAGCATTTACCTCTGAAGATGATAGTAATGACCTACAACCAGTACAAATTAAGGATCGTCGAAGATTACCACTAACCACCCATTGAAAATAACCATGTAGAAAGTAAAAGGACCAGTTTTTAGGAACAAGCTATTTCTTCTCAATCTATGTAGCCTATTGTTGACTGAATCATATACCCACGAACCAAATCCGGGCCCAAGAACCAATAAGTTTCCTTGTGGAGTCTGTAAATGGACAACACCTTGTGTGTACTGAGACTCTTGTGAAGTATGTTATCGTCAAGAATGTATGGGTGTGCCAGATGCAGTGTTCAAAACCCTTTCCATTGTAAACTGGGAATGTATACAATGTGGCTTGCCAAATGTCTCTACTGGAATATTCGACACTTTTCTCTCAACAGCTACCAGTACCTTAGAGACTGCACCCATGTAGACAGTGAGATATGTTTTAGCAATCGATATTATACTATATCTCCACACAAGCAGAGGAGCACCTCCACAACACATGGTCATACCAGACTTAGACCTGACTTGCCAACGAGATTCGTAATCATCAATTGATAACCAATAAAACACTATGGGCGAAAATGGACTATTTAGCAATATGATCTCTACCCAAGCCACCATAATTATTGGTACAAAATAATGGCTTGACAGCAACATGAATTCATCTTAAGTATTCCTAGCAGACATCAAGTCTTACTGCAAAGATCGACCAAATGGATTCCATAGGGGTGCTGTATTTGGCTTGATATCTGAACAGTATGCCAGCAGCGAGCCAGAAGAACTTAAGGTAAACAGTAAACTTGAGATAGTTTGGGTCAAGATCAAGCTTAAAAGGGCAACAAACCTATACTTCGGCGTCTTCTACAAACCTCCATCCACAACAGATCTAAACTACCTAGACCACCTTCACTCACGCCTTACCAGAATCCCACGTGGTACGCACCTATAACTAGGAGGAGACTTCAACCTGGCGGATATTGACACGGAAAATGAGTGTCCACTGCCACAGGCAATAAACAACGCCCAATACCTACAGCTTGTTACAACTTAACAATTCAGGTCACAATTATCACTTTTCTGTTTATCAATGCCGTATCGTTTAAACTGTCCAACGTGTCCGGTTCCATACCACGGAGGCATCGAGATGTCTTTTCTTTTCTTCTCCGTACGTCAGGAGATTTTTACAAGTACGCTCGATAAGGGTAAGTATCCATGCTGCTGCTGACTAGTTTGTTATTCAAATACAGATCCATTTCGCTGAACAACGAATGCATGAAACTGTTGACGGGAGCCACTCTGGCATCAGCGCCTAAATTGGTGTTGTCCATCTTGAGTCCTTTGACTTTCGGGTACAAGTAACTTATTCAGATCGATGTAGTTTTCAGTTTGTCCTTTGGTTTCAAATTGACTAAGTGCTGAGGTGGTCAAAGATGACAGAGGATGAAATTCTTCCAGTTGGGATTCTTGCATCGTCAACATCGTTGGTGGCATGGCAAACGGACCGAGTTCTGACTTTTAACATTCACAAGAATCTAGGTGCGTCTTTCTTGCTTTTTTCACTTAATAATCAAAAACGTCCAATTCTCTGACAGCTGCTATTCTTCTTTTATTATTCTTTTCCTGAACGTGTTTATGAGATTTGTAGGGTTTTCGACTTTTCCTTCTGTTTGACTTTGATGTGGTGTAGAGAAGAAAGTAATGCCCTGGTCAGAAACTTGGAGTGAATTTATAGAGGTGTCATGACCACCAAACAAGTCCTTTTTCCAGTTTGAAGCAACATTTTTTCCCCCTGCTTTCAGGAAGGCTTCTTGAGGACTTATTTTGTTGGTGATGAAGTTCGGAGAGGTTTTTTTCTTTTTCTTTTTCCCAAATTTACTTGAGAGTCTTTTTCGAAAATAGAGGTGACATTTAATTTCGGGAATATAATGTACATCTCCTTTTATACTAGTATTGACACTGTCCAAATGCGATTGATTGACAGGAGGATAATTTCCACCTTCCTCAGAAGCAGCTATTGCAGAATCCACTTTGAAAGGAATGACTCTAAGCAACCAAGCGGATGTATTTACCACGACGTTGTACGCGACCACATCTGAGTACACACCAAATTCATTCCTTTCGTTCAGTTCGATAGGGTAGCAAAAATGCTGGTGGAATCGTTCGTGGGTGATGTTTTCGTAGAAACAGTGTTGATATTTCCACCAAAATAGCAAACAAACAATCTCGTTGCAAACTCGGATGTCCGATTGCTGCTTCTATGACACAATACACCACAAAGATTTGGTAGAGAAAGACAATTTAATTTTTAGGGACACATTCTTCACACCACACCCACAAATGTTGTTGTTTATGTTTTCTAGTTCTTGGAGAGAGAAAAACTGTGAAGGAAATGGTAGCTAATGCGTTCAACGGCATGGTGGTCACTTCTTTTATATTCGATGAAGGAGTCTAGTTGACGAAGGTGTCGACATCATCTTTTTGACCCAAACTTTTACTTCTTTATCGTCCTAGAGTATGGGAAGGTGTCAGCAAGGAGGCTGCCATGCCAAGAGGAGGAACAGACGAAATTTGAAACTCTTCTCTAGTTTCTTCCTGCATTCCTTTAGTTGTTTCTATCCTCTTCTGTGTTGCTTTTTGCTTTTCTTCGCTTTTCATGATATTCTTGAAATCTCTCATAGCAGGTTTAGTTGTCGCGTCTAAAGACTTCTTGTGAAACAGTTGAAGACGTTGCAACGATTGTCCGTACGGTTTCAATTTTTCTGTTCCAACAAATCGGTTCTGTTCATCAATGTTTGTAATTTTGTTGCCGTAAGTGTTGCATTAGGATTAGGGGGCAAACATTATGTCCGGTTCGGTAGTTTTAAATCCATCGTTGTCAAGTGGCATAGCCAAATGTGGGATAAAGGCAATGTCTGCTTTAGCGCCAGACTGACCAAAGTTTTGTAACACCGCTATAATTCCAGGAATCATATTTGTTAATAGTTTTCGAGTTGTTACCTGGTTTGTATGAGGGTGGGACAAGTGCCACGTGATTTTCTAATTCGCCACTAAGCGTTTGAAATTTGAATTTAGGTACTTATGAATGCTGTATTTTTGTACGATCATATTCAACCGCTTCAGGAGCAAGAGCAGATACAAGACAACGACGACGGTTTTCTTCGTACTCAAATAATATCACAAGGATGTCAGTTTTTCTTGCATCTCTTGTTATTCGGATATTATGCTCACATGCAAATTGTTTTAATTGTCCTGTTGTTTTATTAGTCATTGTTGGCACTGCTGCTGCAGTGGCAGTGGCAACCGGCTGTGGTGGTGGTGGATTCGGTGCAATTTTATGGGTCTCAGTAATTCAAATATGTCATCCTTATTTCGTTTCTTTCTGTTTTATTGGGGGGTTTTGTATGTGTTTGAGCAGCCACATGTATCTCGAGATAATTGTGTCGTTTTTGCTTGTATTTTTTCTGCAAGAGCAAGGGTATTTTTTGAAGGCCATCTGGAGCCGGAAATATGAAGAAAAAAAGTCTCTGAACCCCACACCCCAAGAAATGAAAAGGTCTGTCCCGAACCTATATGCTTATGGCGGAAAGGAAGAGTTTGTGTGTGATTTGGATTTTTAACGTAGCTTGAATAATTTTTCAGTCATATCCCTAATATGTCTGCATTGTGGCAGTTTGTAGTGATGTCTAGCACTGAAGCATCATGTCGCAGACTGTCCCACCCAGTCACATTATCCTGACACCAGGCCGAACAGTCCAATAACTAACCTCTTAATGCTGAGCGCCTAGCGAGGTAGCTGTTAGTACCATTTGTATAAATCTTCGCTATGACTCGGCCTTGGTTCGAACCCGTGACCTCCCGCATCCGAGGCGGACGCTTTAACCGCTCGGCCACCGGAGCGGTCTCGGTAAGGAAGAATCCTATTGATTTGGGTTCAAAAGGTCAAAGGCAAATGTCACCGAAAGGAATAAAATATGCTTTCTACACAAACATTTCAGTTCTTGATCGTTTGCCGTGACCAAAATTTGTAGATGCCTTTCATGTTGGGTAAGAAAGAAAACTATAATTTTTAATTTTGGGGGGTCAAAGGTCAAGGTCACTGACTAAAATAATTTTGGGAGTTGTTGTTTACTCCACAATAATTTTAGTTCCAGATCAATTACCTTGACCAAAGTGTTTTGTGGGCTTGCACTCAGAATATGTAAGAGGTCTGTTAATCTGGAGGTCTTAAACCAAATGCCAAGATCATCATAGTTAAATAAAAATAGTTTTGCAAAATGATGTTTATTCTAGAGTAAGTTCCTTGTTCAAATATTGTGGATGACTTGTAATTATGGTTGTCAAGAAATTTATATATTCTGGGGTCTAATGTGGTCACTGTCATGATTAAGTCTAATAAGAAAACAGCGGTATTCATTGTATCAACAGCACATTTAATTCAAGACCAACCAATTGTCTTTTCTCCATCGAATGCTGCAACCAAAATGTTTATCAGCACTGAGTGGACTGATGGTGCTTCTATAAACCTGAATGCAATAATTCCGTATCCTGTGTGGTCAAAATTTATTGTTTTAGGTTAAAACAGATGACCAATGCATGACGAATGACCTTATCTCAAATTGAGATAAAAACACAAAGACAAGAAATATCACAAATTGATCATATTGCTTTATTTGATCTTTCATCTACTCTAGACAAGTTGTGTTCTTTCTGCAGCTACCTTACATCGAAATCGAGCCATACAAAATAGTCTACATTACAATCACTGGAAGCTTGGACAAAAAAATTAAACATAACTTGGTAAAATACTGTATTGACATTTTGAATATTTTGAGACACATAATTTCTTACTGAATATTATACTGTAGACCAGGACAAATACATGTATTTACAAATGAGTTTTTCTTCACCGAGTACAGGCAATGGAATTTAGATGAAAAAAAAAGAAAACAACTAAGAGCACAAGAACATGTTAACATTTCACTAAAAAAAACCTCAAGACCTGCACTAGACTCAACTGAGGTAGCCGACACAACCAAACAGAACAAGCTGAAATGTTTTTGATATGTTGTTTTGTCTAAAGAACAAGTTGTATACTAACGTGTGTAAATGCAAGTGTAAACAGCACTAAAATTTTAAAAACATTTACATCTTCAAAATGTTGATATGAATGAAACCATCAATAACAGCTTTTGAAATGATACCGAAGAAAAGAACAAGCTATTGTACATTTGACTTAACTAGAATGCATTGGTTCAAATTAAGAACAGGACTTTCCCAAGCGAAAATGCAGATGGCAAGCCAAAATATGTAGCAGTTATACCCCTAGTCTGACTATCCCAATTTCAAGCCAGTGAAAACCTTACTGTAATGTAAACCAGGCATCAGTGAAGTGACCTGCTAATTGAATAGTAACATTACTTTTCTGGTTACTAATTGATAATTGAGTAAAAGGGGAAACAATGATGTTAAATGATTTTAAAAAAGTCTTTTCTTCGCCTTAAGAGTAATTAAATTATTTTACAGTCATTATGGAAGTGTATTTTTGCAAAGAGAAATAAGGTGTAAACTGTTTACAAAGTGGCAGGTGCTAGAACACGAATTTGAATGCCACCAAAATAATTTTAAATGTTTTAAACATTCTTCTCAAATTTAAGCTATGCCATAGGAAAAAAAAACTTTCTTCTCAAATTTAAGATCAGCCATAAACAATTACCAAAGTTTCTTATACAAATTATGCAATAAATTTAAGACACACAAAGAAACTTTTACCAATTTTGTCCCTTCATAATATAATATAAACAAAGTAGTGAAACAATGCAGAAATGGCTTAATTAGCAACAAACAAAAAAGATGAATCTATGAATGGAAACTGAATCACTTCAGAGCTGAGATTTTCTCCTTCTGAACACATGTGGCTGAACACACTATCCCCCCAAACGCAAAACAAAGTAACAGCAGCATTATGTGCAACAATAAAACCTCCAGTGGGCAGATGCTTAATGTGAGTGTCAAAGAAAATGAACTTTTAGTGGCTCCTTATATTCTTAACTAAGTGTACTAAAAGATAATATCCAGTACCATTATTTCCTACAAATTTATTTCCTCATTTTTTTTTTATTGGTATCAATTCCTTACAATTAACTAGAAATAAGTTAAAGGAACATAGGTGCTCCACTGCACTGCATGAAATTACCTAAGTAACATTAAAAATCCTGAAAATTGTCTTGGTGGGTATAAATATACAGTTAACAAATGCAGTTAGTGTACAAAAGTTGATACGAAACGTGTCAGAGATGTATAGTTTTCTTAAACATTGACTGACTGATACTTATAGAATACACAATTTTTCAGAATTTGTTCAGCTTTTTACAATAACAATGAAGGCTACTTAAATTCATACCACATACACTGTTTTGGCTACCTCATATACATTAAAATATTGCTTTATTAATGTGCAATTTACATATATCAGATGTATTAACATTACCCCCTCCCAATTCCAAAACCTAGAGCTATTAGAGATGTGTGCAAAGTAAAGGGCCCCGCTCACTACAACTAACTCGGAAGGAACTTCAGCAGCATAAGCAGAAGCAGCTGTAGTGGAAAAGCAAGTTAATATAATAGGCTTAAAGTTTCTTTAACGATGATGTGGAATGCTGAAATCCATCATAGTCAAGGTCTCAACACAAAGCTGCATAATAAATTTGGTTGAAATTTTACATTCCTTAGTCAAGTTATGCTGCTAAAACTAAAACCAAAGGATGATGGGTAATTAGGGGCTATAACTCTTCTAAGAAAGTGGAAACCTGACATAAACTCATTCAAGGTCTCACTATAAAGCTACATGCCAAATCTGACTGAAATTCAACAGTTCTTGCTAATGTAATGTGGCAGTAACCATCCAGGTCAGGCAATGTGGGGGACATAACTTTTGCAAATGATGATGTGGAACGCTGCAAATCAAATTAATTCAAGGTTTCATTATTATGATGCCACATGCCAAATATGATACAAATATAAAAAGCCTTGGCTAAAAAAAAATTGAAAATTTTATGGAAACCAATGTAAGGGGAAATGGCAAATATGTGGATTATGTATATGCTATCATGGAGTGATGGAAAGGTTATGTAAATATAAAGCACGTACAAAATTCGATAGAAATCCAACACTTAGTAAAATTTATGCCTAAAAAAAGGCTGGGGTCAAACCTGTCCAAATGACGACATAAGACTAGAAATCGAACACATTCAAATTCAATATAAAGCTGAATTAGTTAAAACCAAACTTTCTCCAGTAAACGTATTGTTTGATGTACATATGGGTAGACGGACGGATGGACACAGAAGGTGATTACAAGAGGGCTCTGCTGCTGACTTCATTAAGCGGGGCCCTAATAAGCAATTCTTAAGGCGATGGAAAAAAGATGGAAAATTTTTCAAATCTTATTGGTGAGATCATGAACGATAATGAATATTGTTTTTCATACAAAAAATAAGGATTGGTCTAAATTCATAACTTGCATCGATTAAATCAATTGTTAAAATAAATTTTCAAGGCAAAGGTCAGGAAGAAACAATCTCACCTAATGTACTTGTCTACTACATGTAGCACAGGATGAATGTCATGAAAACAGGCAAATGTAACAAACTCTTTAAAAGCCATGAAACTATCATTTCTAGCCAGCCTTAAATATATGTCTTGACATATTGAGAAACTGGTCCCAGTTGAAAAGTGGGTTAATGTGACCATTGTTCCTTTCCTTACAAGAAACTGATTTCAGCTGAAAAGTGGGTTAACATGACCAGTTTTTCCTATTGTTACAAGAAACTGATTTCACCTGAAAAATGGGTTAATATGACCATTTTCCTTCCCTCACAAGTCAGAAACAATTATATTAATTCATCAACAAATCAGCTTATTTAAACCTTGCAATTAAATAGTTGTGGGTGACCTATTTCATGAGGACTGATTATGGGACTGTCTTAAAAGACTTCACTGATACTGGCATGTTGAGGATACAAAAGGATGTACATGCTTACAGGCCTTAATCTGAATGCCATTAACTGTGAAAGCACCGATGCTCATGACGCAAAAGTAAAAAACAAAGTCTATTTATCTGGTTTAAGTAGACTACAAGAATGACTAAGTAAAAGTTACTTACATAAGAAAGGTGCAGAGAATTTTTTGCTACAAACCCCCAACTGCCAGTAATGTATAACCTCAAAATCATGTTTTTATTGAGCTTAGACAGGTAAAAACATAAACAATTTGTACTGAGATTTCGCTCTTCAAAATATTCAAATGAATTCAAGAAAGCAATATATTTCCAGATTAAAAAGAAATAAATTATGTAGCTTGACAGGTAGGTCTATTGTGCATTTGTTAAAACGTTAGGGATAAGTGTCCACTGATGAGAGCTAAACAACATGACTTTACATGGTATTGGCTTGCAAAAGGAAGAAAAGAACTGTTCACATAGCCGATAGCACATCGTAAATAGATACGACCAAAGAAACACTTTTACCAAACGTCTCTGCAATCCATTACAGTGAAAAAACAATAAATAATTAGATTCATTTTATCAAATTGCCATCATAATGATTATAGTTACAAGCAAGTCACAAGAAATGCAGAAAAAGCTCCTGCAGAAAAACGCCAAAGTATCGCTGGTCTTGAAATATCACAAACAACATTCAGTTTGAATGGGCAAGTTTACAAGGCTTCCATATTTGCAGAAATACAGCAAAATTTATCCATAAAACTGACGTACTGTGGCGATTTAACTTCAATATTTAAGGAAGAAAATATGATACAATTTTAAAATGAATGAAAAAAAGATGAAATTTAATAAATTTAGCACCTTTAGAATTGCAACAGAATGACTTGTTCACAGTGTAAAATTTTTTTTTCAGGTACTGTAAATCTTGAACACTGGAATTTAATGTTTAAGAAGCAAAATTTATGCATAGCTGAAGATGAAATTGCTAGAACACAGTGATAACAAGGATTAAAACTGCACACTGATATTCAAATTGCCTGCAATACAAAAAAAACCCTTCATGGTGGGTGAACTTGTATGCAATACAACAGCTTAGATAAACATATCAGTCAAAAGTATACCATCCAATCCCAATATTTATGACTTTTTCTTAAAATATTTAGACATCGTTCGATTTTTCTTAATCGAAAAGGTGATTTTGAGAAGGCGCTTTAAAGACAGCAGTAAAATGCATAAGAGACAAAGAGTAAGAATTTAGACCAATCCATTATAGCACCAACTATCAACATAGATGATACAAGTGGAATTATTTTAACATTCTGAAGCACTTGTTCAAAGATCTTGAGATTTCAAACGTAAATTACATGTACAAATGGAATGTACATTCACGTAAAAGCTTCAGTAGTAGAATCATGGTTTTAAAAGTACTTTGATCAAGGGGGAAAAAATACACGCGCTTGACAAAGACAAAAAAAATAAGTATCACGATTACAGAATTGATAGATATGAATGATGACAAACTCAAAGAAAACATGGTAAAAAAACATCAGAAAACTTACAAAACAACGTATCTATGTACAATTAAAATACAAGAACAAAACTGTGAAAGTCAGATTAATTCACTCAAGAACTTTTTGAACATGATATTGTTAAGTGAAGCTTGGTTAATACACACAAGAAAAATTCAAACTCTGGGCCAGAAACATGCTTTGGCTTAATGTTACTGAACAGACCATTTGTGGGAAAAACAACCCTCTGGAATGTCATTAAAAAACAGGAAAAAAACCTACTGATCTTAAATAAGAAATGTTTTAATGTATTAGATTAATGTGAGAATAGTCCAGTGAATAGAGGAAATGGAATTATAAATTTGGATTAAATTCAGGTATGTAACAAAATGTAAATTTGTTTTAAATAATTGGTCTCAGTACACACATGTTCAATTTGAATTATGAGGAATGTAAATACCAAATGGCCTGTTTTGTTTAAACCATGTCTCCCAGTTATTGGCTCCAGTACAAAATAATCAGCCACGGAATGTTGAGTCAAACAAAGTGCTCACAATATATACCATCTATACTCGCTTACAAGTCGAGTCCAACTGCAAACTGCAGAGATGCAGATCAGCCATCACATAATGCACCAGCAGATCTGGGACTAAGCAGTCTCCTAAGAGTAATGAGCATAACAAACAACACTGAAAATGATCTGTCTGTGCATTATGAAATAGCAGATCAGGGTCTATGTTGCTTGCAGTTAGACTACATTTGTAAGCAAATATATACGGTATGTAACGAGGAATGATTTTTCAATATGTAATGCTGCTGTTGAAGTAAGATTATGGAATGTTGAAAAACTTTTGTGAAATGCAAATCATAATACTAATTCAAATGATCTCTCATTTTTTCTAACCTAGAGTTTTAAGTATTGTTTCATTGAAAATATTATATATCACTCACAAACTAACACCAAATCCAGCAATTTAACAATTATTGAGTCTATTATACTGATATTAGGTTTGATCACTGATGCTTAAAATACATTCCCAAATGTTGCACATATAGACAACTTCTGTGAAACAGTTTTCAAAGTATATAACAAATTATTTCCTCTTTATTAAAATTAAACTTCAGACATTGTTTTGCACCTACTTTCTTGATCTTTTGTTTTTCCTTTCATGCTGAATAAGACAAATAAAAGAATTTTGACATCTGACAATTCTAAATACTGATACATGTGAGACCCTTGTATTGGTGAACAAGTCTTTTATAACTATCTATTTGGGGGTGGGCCAGAAGATATTTTTTTAAGATGTGTTTTATTGGTATGGATCATTTACCAATGATTGCCAAGGATATTAAAGAAATAAATGCTCTAAGGATATCAACTAAATCAATGCTCCAAGGATATCAATAAAATCAATGCTGCATGGATATCAATAAAATCAATGCTCCAGGGATATCAATGAAATCAGTGCTCCAGGGATATCAATGAAATCAATGCTCCAGGGATATCAATTAAATCAATGCTTAAATGCTCGAATGCAGATTTAAGGTCTGAATGTGTCTCTCAAAACTCCTAACTTTAGATCTGAGCCTGTTTGATTACAATGAATATGAAACCATACTCAGAATCCACTTGTTTTAAGTTTCAAGTGAATCCTAAACAGAGTAAATGATATGTGGAATCTGCTGCCCCCCCCCCCCCCGTTCATGTACCAGTTTTCTTCTAAAATTCAAGTTGCAGAAAGCTAGAATCAATAAATAAATTTCAAGTTCTATTTGAAATATTTGATGTTTAAAACAATCCCGATTTGAACTTTCATGTTTATTACTGGTATTTTATTGAATAAAACAGCCACATATGACAAAAACACTTTCAGGATTATCATTTTTCTACAAACAACTTTCAAGGTAAAGCAAACTGTTGGTGTCATTATTTGGTTACAACTTCTCTGAAATAAGAACTTGTCAGGAGTTCAGACAACTCAGCCAGCCAGAAATAAACTTTCAAATGTAATGTCGTCTGTGACTGATCAAAACAAGGTTCAGTCAAACTCAAGCTAACGAAATTTTTTTTTTATGATTTTCAGTCAGTGTTTCATTGTATTCAAACAGGGTCTACTGACCATTACCCAATATATATGGGACCAAGACTGTGTAAAGGATGTACCATCTGAATATTTGGGATTTTTTGTACAAGTCATAAGGTAATGAATTCCACATTTTGTCTTCTGCATGAATCTACACTCTTTGGTTATGCTAAAATTACTCAGTAAGTAATTTAACACAAATAACACACACAGACACAGACACACACAGACATTCTTATGGAATTACAAATGTTATTTTTTATCTTTTGCTGCAATGTAAAGTAAATAAATGCACCTTAAAATATGTATATATCCAGATGGAAAATATCAGACAAATTATACATATATCATCATCCATAACAAAGAGAAAAATAAAAGAATAAAATACAAAAACAGTAAAGTCATTGGGCCATTCACTAACATTGTTTTGTACATCAAAAAATGTTCACAACATCAAGATGCTCATTCTACAAAGACATAATTGGTAACTCAGATATAATTAGGTGGGCAAATATGTTACTATAGTAACAGTTTCTTATCAATGCATTAAACTGCGAAAAATAGGCCTATAATTGCTCTACTGCATAATGACATCACCAATGCAAACATGAAGGGAGGGGAGGTTGACAGCACTGGCCATTCACAGTGTTCAAAATGGCATGACTATGTAGATGAATGTAAATGAAAATTATCTGCAACTAAATTTACAAACGATCTCCATCATTGTTTGAGAAGTTTTACATTAAAAACTATTATCAAAACAGGTCCATGTATTTCAAGAAATACTGCTAAAACTGGAGTTAGCCTGTGCTAAAGGTGACCGTCATCAGTATTGCTTTTTGCTTTTTCTGCTACCGAAAATAAAGTTACGGTAATAGGATAACGCTTAAACATTTTGTGTGTCATTCATGAAGTAAAGGACCAACTGAGGAGGGAAAATAATGAGTTTCTACATGAACCATCAAGTCAAAGGCCAAATATTAATTTTTGGTGTAAACTAATATTTTGCAATAGAATTTTTGGCTTTTCATTTGTTAAAAACAGAGTCAGACATTTGAAAACCCCCAAATTTATATTATAGCTTAGTGATTCAACATTCCATCCCATCATGCAATGCACATGTAGGATTTGTTTACATATGTGACATCATAGGAACATAGCACTAAAGTGAAATGTATAATAAAACTAACAATAATGGAGATACATTGGATAAAGGTAAATCTATGATACATATTGTTCATAAACAAAGCAAGAGATTTCTTCTGTCACAACAAAACTACAGTAAATTATTGCTATAGAAACTGTTCATATGCATATTGCTCTAAATAACTAAGAAAGAAAATGGCTGCTTTGAAAAATAGCCACTTTACATTTAGAAATCTGTAAAATTTAATTTTACATGAATTAGGTTCAATCACAACATCAAAATTTTGGCAGGCAAGGAACTTGTTTAATTTTTAAGCTCACTTTTAATCAGATTTGTATTCTCTTCTTTACAGTGTTCATAAGAGACAGCTGCATATGACTGAACACTAAATATGTACAGATATCTTAGCAACCTAAGAAAGCTTGTCATTGGTGGGACCATGTTTTCTATACAACGTTATATTTGTCCAGCACTGTGAACATCATTTGGCCTTAATCACATATAGTAAACGTTATGTAACAAAATGATATGTTTGGTTTCCTATGGCAAATCATTCAAGAACATCCAAAAAGATTCATGGAAATATGTTTCTTCCTGCAAAATGAATCTATCAGTGTGAAGCCAATGTGTAGAACCAAGGTCATAAGCTTGTCAATAAAATCAGAAAATCAACGATACTATTATTGGTATTGACATACAAGTCAACAGATTTTGTGAACAGTGCTAAAATTATAGGAAAAGACAAAAATATTGCTAGTGCTAACAACCAAGTGGAAGATAGAAGTATATTTTTTTATGAAAGTTGCTCACACATAGTGGTTACTGTATCAACAGTTTCACACACGAGGGATGGAAGTGTTAATAGCAATTTGAAAACAAAACACTATATATAGTTTGGTATGATATGGAAAAAACGTATCTGCATATATCTAATTATATTCATCATACATTAATTGACATGGTAAAACAATATCATAGAAATGTAAAATATGGCTGTTATGAAAGATATTTCAAGGAATTACATGACATAAGGTATGAAGCAAATGAATGAGTGACAAGTTGTTTTATCTAAATATACACAAGATTTCTACAAAAATGATACAGTGACGTGTTTGTATGGAACTTCAAACTATTGGCACTAATTAAAGGAGACAGAAAATTGTCCAACATAAAGTAAGTAGAAAAGTTGAGACCTATAACATGGCAGTTGTACCAAAGCTACATGCTAAAACAACTGACAATAGTAGTATACTGAATGGGAATGAGATGTACATTTCAACATGCGATAATGAAAATCGAGCTGGATTTAGGAATAATTCTGCCATTACTGATGTCAATGAAACATGTGACCTAGTAAATTAACACAAATCTCATTACATGTTTCACCAAGCCTACTTTTTATTTATAAACGAACTTTATTAAATGAAATAGACATTTTTTTTCCCACACATCATATTGCTCTCATTGACCGTATTCACTTAATTTCAAAATTTTATGGACCGACTGAAAAGATTTCAATTTTCCATCAGATGCATTTTTTTAAGTATGTGTGAACATATACGAGTTTATATGAAAGAATTTCCTTTCTTCAGCATATTTATTTTAACTGTTACCGGTCACATATAACTATATTTTAATTAGTATCAAAATAAAGCAACTGTGTTTTATTAATCAGTAAAATTATGTCCTGAAAGAAATGTAAATTTTTCCTGTCAAAACTTCTTAAAAACATGATTTACTGAAATTACCCCTAACAGTTAAAAAAGTGTTTAAATGGATTTCTAGGCTAAAATTGAAAAAAATGAAGAAATAACATGATTAGTGGCTTCGTGGCATACAAAATCTCCCTAAAGCATAAGCATTTCTGCTGCAAATCTTTTGCTTATTATAGTAAAAATGACATACTCAATTTCATTCAAGACTGAACACAAATTTTGACAAAAACTTCTAACGAGTTTCCTCAAGTGTTATATGTAAGCTTTCTCATCTGATAACTACTGGGACTTGAGGCATCAATATCTAAGATATGATAATAAAAAAATAAATCTACAGTACAGTACAGTATTTGCATAAACTATTTAATTTCACTGATAAAGTTAATTACAGCCTTAAATATTTAGTGCTTAATATTTTTCATAAATCCCCGCTGGCAATCACAGCCATGGAACACAAGCTATTCTTCAATACCATGTTGTCTACAATTTTTCCAAACTCTTATTTCTACACTGTATATACTTGCTTATAAGACAAGCCCAACTGCAAACTGCACAGATCCAGATCTGCCTGTTCCAGTAGATTTGGGTCTGTGCAGTTTGTTAGGGGTATTCAGTAGAGCAAACAATATATACCCTGACCTGCAGGCATATTATGGTAATGCAGATCTAGATGTTTGTTATTTGCAGTTTGACTCGACTTAAAAACAATTATATATATGTCATTTATAACTTAAAATAATTCCATTTTTCTGTCTAACTGGTTTTTGTCTGCTTTACGTATTTATAAAGATGTTTTAAATACTTTCACCAGATAATTTGTTAAAACAATGTTGTTAATATTTTTACTTTATAACTTGTGCAACCAGCACTTAATTTATGACAATAAGGAATATACTGTGTGTTGAAGTTTGACTCTGGATTTCTAAAACAAATGAGATCTAAGTATAATGTTGCAATTTATGTCTAAGAAAAATATTTTCTAGAGAACCAATCAGACATTTTCAGACATTCATGACAATGTAAGACCACTAAATGAATACGATGATAAGAGCACAAATTTGAATATCATAGTTAAATGTATGTGGCAGTATCAATTCAACGATTCTCCTAAGAAAAATAGAACTGAACACAAAAACAATGCATACCTTAACAAATAAAAAGGAATAACAACAAATGTAAATAACAAGAACATAACTGTTGGTCACAACCTTGCTGTTAGTTAGTCTACAAAGACTAGTACCAAATACATGAACACAATCAATTCTGAACACATACAGGAACATAATTTTGTATGGTCATCATGTTAACATAATATAGTAATTAAAGGGGGAAAAAAATCAAAAGTGAAATACTGAGAAACAAAACTAAACAGTACAAAAATACTGATGGCAGTAATTCAAGCAACAAAATTAAAATAAAAAATAAAGCATGAAATTGAAAAATACTGACATAATTATGTCAATAACAACAGAGAATTGACACTCTCAAATAATAAATGCACCAATAGTTTGATATTCTGTGGAACATTTTTGCTGCCCATATACTCATAGGCACAGGGTATAGAAAATAAAAAGGCGTTATTCGTAACGGTGGCATAACAGATCAAAAGATAGGTATGAAAAGCTAGTAACACCAATCCCGACCGTTAATAGAACCAGCACCATAAAGACTTGCTGCAATTAATTAAAAGTTCTTGGGATATTGATGTGAACAGGAAACAGGAATATCTGTTGTTAAAAAAGAAACATTGATGAAACACACTCTTAATTAAGAGCTCATTGACTAAGTATTTGCACAGAAAATGGTGTTTCAACTGTACTGTAATCCAAGACAAATGCATAGAAGTTTGACATGGTATTTTTTCAAATATAACATATGTAAACTCTTTTTCCAAAATACATATGAAATCAATAAACTCTGATTTCTGCATGTGAAGTAACTCTTTTGAAGAGTTCTTGAAACTTAAATTGCCATATATCTTTAGATCTTAAAAAAGTTATTACTATTGAAAATAGTTTCAAAAATGGACTTGGTCAATGAAAATTAATCTAAGCACAACTTCAACTTTTCAATTATCAGCAGTACAAAGATTTGGAAGTGCGATAAAGAGCAAACAGAGCAAACATGTGCAAAATATGCCTGCATCATTCAAGCAATATTTGTTCAGCCATCTTGTGTGTTGAAAATATAATTCCAGCTTGAAGTCAACCATAATGATTTGGCCATATTGTCTTTCAATGGCATATACGTAACATCCTACTTCAATTGAAATGTACTGAAAATAATGTGTACTTCACTGAAAAGAACTTAAATATATTTGCCATGGCATTTATCACCTGTAAACAAGGTTCAACGCAGTTCATTCTGTTGTTGACTTCAACTGAATAGGAAGGCATGGTATTTTAGTGTCTGACTTGTAATCCAAAGGTCATGGAATCCATATCTGACAGCCAGTTGGCCACCTCAAGAAAAGCAATATTCTCCGATTTTGTCATCATGATATAGCCAGTAATTTGTTAAAAGTGCTGTTAAAATCAACCAACAAATGAACAGCATCTCATTATACAATGGCACATCTGTGTCCATATTGGAACAAATCATCAAAGCATATACAATGGCAAAATATCTTCTCTACAGGTAAAAGTTCTAATCAAAATAGTAATGAAAGGTGAAACCACAAGGTTGCTTTGGTTGAGTTCTATTTGACAAGCATACAAATGCAGACTGTAAAGTCACCTTAATACAACTATAAAACAAAAGTACTGTGTTCAGCACATTATATGCCCACCCTGTGTTTGGTATTCCTCTATGTTGATAATGAATTTATTTTGTGCAGAAACTGTTTTTCTTTCAGTCAAAATGACTTTGACCTCTGGACCACAAAATCAATTGGTTTCTTCCTCACCCCAAATGCAAATCATCCACAGATTTTGGTATAGGTCTGTGGTGCAGAACTAATCTCATTGTACAGAATCCATTTTTCTTCTTCCTGTCAAAGTGCCATCCACTTTGGTTGAAATATGACCTTGACCTTTAACCATCTGTGCCTGAAATCAATATGGTTCTTCCTTATCCCAAATGCAATCCATTAAGTCTGCTAACAGCAGACAGTGGAGAACTCAAGTTATTGTGAGGAAATGAAATCGGTAACTAATATCAAAACACAGAATCGTCAGCCTTGTCGCAGGTGTATAAAAAAAAAACAACATATAAAGATTATTGATGGCATAAACAGTAAATAAGGCATTTTGTCTACTTTTAACATTATATCTGGAATGTAAATTTATACAATTATTTTCTATTTATTTGCACAGTATTTCACTTTAAATTACACATAAATTACATGTTAACTTAAAAGGACCTAAAGAATTTCACAGTTGATGTATTAAAACATCACCGCTCTGATATATTTATGCTGTTTCAAATGTTGTAAAACAATATTTTTTTTTTTAATGCAAGAGCATTTAAAGTTATTTTAATTTAAAATACCTTCTCAGCACTCCTATATGCAGCTGTTGTAATTATTTAAATCCAATAAGTTTCAATCAAATTGTCTTTTTTTTTTCTCTTGAGGTACATGGAAACATTTCAATAGACATAATTCCATTACTGTAATCTGCAGTGAAATGTTGTCTCCCTTAGTCTGATCAATATAGATGACATGCATGCAAGCCTGGGCTGCTGGAGGTTGTTTATATGGACATGTTTGAAGTAGCCATTAACTGAAACACCATTTGATTAAAATTCTGTTATTTTCGATATAATTTCATTAATGACATGTCTGACTTCCACCAATGCCATATATTACTAAATACAATACATTTTCATGATCAGTGTTTGTAATGCACTAAGACTGAACTTTTGGGTGATTTAATTTAATGAAATAAACATTTATTTGCAAAGTCAAGCTTTTTGAAGACATTTTCATCCATTATTAAATACTGAGCCTAAAGTACTCAACTCTAACAATAAGGTTACTCAACATCATACATGTTAACTCTACATTTGACTTTTATGAAATCTGACCCTCCTCCTTCAGCTGTAACTTTTGGTACCAGAGCAGGCTGAAAAGTTCTAATCTGCAAAGACACCTATTTAGTTGAAAAAAAATGAAAACAATTGTTAACTTTAATGGAATTTAGAAAACTGAATGCACCATAGGACACATACTCTTTTCTTGGAACAAAGACTATATAGTAACAAAGTGGGATGTTTATTTTGTATTCATACCAAACTTTCTATATCCCTTTCCAAATAGAAGACATGATGCTCTTGTAGTATTGCCCTTTAATGATGTCATAATAAGGCTTAAGCCCGTTAACTGTATTTTAATAAATTATGACATACTGTATATATACCCAGTTGTAAGTCAAGTCCAACTACAAACATCCAGATCTACCATCGCATAATGGACTGGCAGATCTCGGTCTGTGCAGTTTGTTAAGAGTCATAAGTTGGATAAACAAAACAGGCCCTGATCTGCATGCACATCATGCTTCAGAAGATCAGGATCTTTGTTGTTTGCAGTTTGACTTGATTTGTAAGCAATTATATATATATATATATATATATATATATATATGAAAAAATGAGTATAAATCAGCATAAAGATGCCTGCTAAAATCTGCTTAAACTCTATCAATCCTTGGTAAAGAAATGCTGAATAATCTAGAGTCTGGAGGAGAAGTAATCAAGAGGCACAACTCCTGCAAATGATGCTGTGCAATACAGGATGTTGAACTTATTCAAGGTTTGATTAACATAAAGCCACATACCAAACTGCCTGGTACCAACAAACCTTGTTAAAATTATGCTGCAGAAACCAAAGTCTTGAGGGCAGTTATTCTCCATGTCATGGAACACTGGAAATTGGACTCATCTGATGTCTTGTCAATATAAGGCTGCATAACAGATTTTTTGTTGAAATCCAAGAAACCTTGGTAAAACTATGCCATAGAAACCATTTATGAGGGCAGGCAAATCAGGGGATACAACTCCTGTACCAAAGCTGGAAACTGTACTCTATCGCAGTGTCTTCAATATTAGTTTGTACACCAATATGCTTAAATTCAATTATTCCTTGTGAAGTTACCTTGTGTAAATCAACATGCTGATGAACTGATAAATAACCGATGGCTGGACATGAATATTATACATCTCTACCAATTTTATCAAGCAGGCTTAAAATATTTTTTCATCACACAAGATGTCTGTTACTTCTCAACTGCTTATGATTATTTATGCATCTGATAAATATTTATAATGTTCATATTTAGAAGATATTTACATACTATTATCATTAAAATATTTCATATTTTCATTTCTTAGCCTAAAGGTCATCATTAATACATTGCATACATAACCTAATATATACTCAGGCAGCAGAGTGGCATATTTTTTGTCTCTATTTCTTCCCTCAATACTAAATGATAACATTTGTCGGGCAGTGACCATATTCTGAATTCAGACAATCAAATATTTCAATTTCTACTACTTCATATATGGTTTGACCCTTAGAAAGTAAGTACCAAGTTATTTTGGATTTCATTCGCATGAGTAACAATGAAAAAATACGATAGTGGCTCATTCTCTTCAGTGTATTTTGCAAAATAGTAATATTATGATTCGCTTGTAAAAATCGTAATAAATACTCGATGCACCTGCCCAAAATTTTCACAACTTTTTCTGGAAGAATCTTCATGTTCATATGGATATATGTACATTGTATATTGAATTATTCTCGTACAGTACTTTCAGAATGAAACTATACCAATCTGCTGCCAGTTCATTTAAAATAAGTCATACTCAAAACATTCTGAGACAGCACAAATACTTCCTTTGGCAAACATGACAATGAATAATACTAATTTGTATAGGTAGCACAAATATAATGAAGTTAAACTAATATGGTATCATAGAACTAAGTCACACAGACACAATAACAGCTAATAATTTAAACAGTATTACAAAATTTATATCTTCTCCTAGGAAGAAATATGATGGCACAAGACTTTAATGCACCAATTAACTATTAATCACTCCTTTTGATTGACAAAATACACAGATCAGCCTCACATTTCTTAAAGATTTGATATCATTGTAAAGTAAATAACACTGACGATAAAATCCATATCTATGTATACATGCATATCTATCCTAGCACTGTGTTCTTGCTGATTATTATTCAATCAGCTCAGTAAAAACTCCATTGTTTTTAATGTTCATCTGAGACAGTAACACTGTCACCATGACAATGACCTTCACACATCAACAAGACAAACCTTGAGAAACAGGCAGCTAATTTTGTGTCCACTTTCACAGAAGGCATTGTCACAAGGAAATGCCAAGAGGGAAAGTTTGATTCTCACTTATTGCTACACAATTCCCGATGATACAGTCATGTTTTTTCACAACCATATGAAGGGAGCATGTTCACAGTCAAGCCACAATGGCTTCATAGGCCATGCTGCAAATTCTGAAGAAAAAAAAAAAAACATCCCAAGATGTCACAACAACAGTCACAAATTAACAGGTTGAACTGTGCATCACTGAAGTTACTGCAATGTGACTAAAATGGAATTAAAGCACCAAGTCGATAAAGATGCAGAAAAAGTCATCTGCCATAGGCCAAGGTCACGCTACTTAAGCTTATTGTTTCTATGAATGGCTCATCATGGAATTCTCCCTTCTAATAAAATTTTCCGCATAAAGACCTGAATAAATAAATTTCATTACACTACCAATGCAAAATCTGAATATTTCAATAACGTTTTCTTTCAGGAAAAAACCCTACAGTCAAATCATTAGTAAGTATGTTAATTTTAGATACCATTAAAACAAACACTGGAAGGGAAAGGATAAAACAGAAAAGGGTCTTTTCTAGAATTAATTTTGGAATTTAAATGTTGATGGTAACCTCATACTCTAGACCAGTGGTTCCCAAACTTTTTTTGGCCACCACCCCCTTGGTTATCCTCAGCACCCCCTACCTTACCCTATAACAAACATTACTCAGCATTAGCGCCACCCTCAGTAGTCCCACCGCCCCCAAGGGGGTGGTACCACCCACTTTGGGAAACAATGCTCTAGACCAAAAATGCTTCAGTATGATATGACCCGAAATTTTCCACCGGGTCAGTTCTAGTCATTTTACTTTTATTTATTTTTTACTTTGTATGCTGCTTTTATTTGGTCTTTTCCTGCAACCAGACCTATACACTTGTGCTACTATGCATCAGTAAGGCTGTCAAACCAAGTGTCCATTTCATATCGGTGGCAAGTTTTCAATTATACAACAGAAAATGAATAAATGAAGGTCTTGGACCAAACTTATGCAAGAGTGATGCTGGAAGCAGTTCAGAACTGCAGAGGAAAAAAAATAAATGTAAACTCTATCAAGAATTATTTTTCAATAAATATGAAGACACATTGGGACAACTAGTACAACAAATTGACTAGGAATAATTTTCAATGATGATGATATTCATGAATGAAATTTTTTGGCTGTGCTGAAAAGCTATGGAGAGAAAAAATGCACAGTTTATTAATTGGCAGGAATTATGTGGAATTATGAGCATAAAAACAACTACTTGATGCATATTGGGCCAAAATGTTCATAAAAGGAACCATTACTTTCTCCTTAACCTTTTCTTGCCTACACTCAAATTGACTGATAGTAAATAAAACATGAGAAGTATTGCACAGTGCTTCAAGCACAGGCTTTCACACTTTCAGATCAATCATTAATGCATGGATAGTACCATCCAGAAATTGGCATAATACATTTGGTAAAAAGCTACATTTTCTTATTACACCATTTCACACTGGTGAGTGTCCATTTTACTTGAAAAACAAGTATATGTACAGAGATAAATGGCTCTCAAAGCAAAATGATGCTGGTTGTGATAATGATCATGTGGATGACTTCTGTAAAATAGCTGCCCTATTCACTCATCTCTTCATCATGAATATTGCTCTCAATAACATCACGAAGCAATTCATCAACAGAGTCACCCTCTGCACTGATTCCCTTTTCTTCAAAATTCAGGTTTGGAACAAGAATGCTCAACATGCGCACGACATTCATGCGTAACATTTTTAACTTAAATGCATGCACGCAGTTGCTGCAGTCTCCACGATCAAGACATTTTGTTCCATTCTCGTAGAATGGGGACTCTGGTTTGGATTTCTTTGTCAAGTCAATAGCACCAAAATTATCATCTTTCACATTTTCGTGAATTTCTTGGAGTGGGAGATGGCTTCTAGGTGGATGGGATGTACTTTGTGGTCGATACACCACCTGCTCATTCTGTTTTGAAAAGGCTAGGCCATTAAAATGTGTAGATACCTGACCATGACCATTCATTCCAAGAAAGGGGGGACTAGGCTTTCCACCATGCATAAAAGAGCCAAGGCCGGGGAAGTAGCCCATGCCAAGTTTGTTCAGAAGATTTTGTTCCAAAGATGCATGAGATAGGTCAAGGCTGTCCATGTGGTGGCGCTGCTCAGGAAATCCTTGCTGTTGCTTAGGTGACTGCTGAGATGGAGGAAGCTGACTGGCCTGTGAGAATGGAGCAGGTGGATTTCCAAAACCTGACTGTAGTAGGCCGAGATGGGGAGAGGGAAGAGATGTGGGTGGGGGGATATTTTGCTGCTGCTGTGGGGAGAGGAGTGGTTTTTGTGGCTGGAGGTGAGATGTAAGGTGAAGACCATTGTTGCCAGGCAAATGCTGTAGGCTTGGAGGGATTATGTTGCCTGGAACCTTGTACATATCTCCATTCATGACCTGTGTGGCTAGGTATCCCATACCCCTTGGTGATCGTGTCCTCTTCTCCTTGATGTAGTATGACATGATGCCATCATGTTTGTTGATGATGTGGCTCTTAAGACTGTGACTCTGGCTGTACTGGACACCACATGCACCACAAATGTATGGCCTTTCCCCTGCAAAACACAAAAATGCAATTACTCTGTCAGTCCTGACAATATAAAGCAGAAACCAGAGAAAAATAACCAAGTCTTGAATTATTCATTAGTGAGTACAAATAATGACAGGCAAAATTGTTAATGATAATTTCTTACGAACCTACTTTTGCAATGTTAGCAAAGAAAGAGTTCCTCTACACAAAAAATTACAGCCAATAAATTACATTGTTTTGAATCCATTATCTCTCAAAGAAAAATACACACTGAATTCAATTTGTGTATGATTTTAGCACTCTTCTCATTGTAATGACAAAGGTGGGAGAGATAATGTGCTTTTAAAAAAAAAGAAAAAAAAAAAAAAGAACCAAGTGGATTTATATCTTTAACTGGATTATATATCACAGGGAGTGTAGACTTACAAGTTGCCCCAATTACTGCTATTAAAATTACCTTAAACAAAACAATGCAAAAATCCAGTGTCAAAAGCATTTCCTTGCCACGATTGTGGCAATGACTGTTACACAATGTTAATCAGTCAACATAAAATTTGGTTTCAATAACAAAGCGAAGTCATACCATTAAAAAAAAGGACTTCAGACAAGAAGCCACTGCAAATGTCTGCACTTTCTGGAACACTAACATCTGACATTAGGGGAGGTTGTATGCATCTGTTTTATATCTGCTTACCAACAGTAAAATATATCAGAATAATATTATAGAAGTCCCTCACTATAATGTAGTTACAGTAGTTCCTCACTATAACATTGTTCAGTACTCCCCCACTATAATGCTGTTACAACAGTCCTGCACTATAATGCTGCTACAATAGTCCCTCACTATAATGCTGTTAAGTATCCCTCACCATAATGGTGTTACAACAGTGCCTCACTATAATGGTGTCACAATAGTCCCTCACTATAGTAATGTTACAATAGTGCCTCACTATAATGCTGTTACAGTAGTCTGTCATTAAAATGCTGGAAAGTACTCCTTCACTATAATACTGTTATAAAAGTGCCTGACTATAATGGTGTTACAATAGTACCTCACTATAATGCTGCTAAATACTCTCTCACTGTAATGCTGTAAAGTAGTCCCTCATTATAATGATTTTACAGTGGTCTCTCACTAGAATGTAGCTACAGTATTCGCTCACTATAATGTTCTTAAGGAGAACCATACAAGTTTACTGTAATATTGGTGAGGTCACCTTACAAAAGGATATACATGAATTAGATAGAAAAACAGAATTCAACCAGTATAATAGGGAACATGATCAAAATAATGTTGTACAGCTTTCGTACATAATGATGAACCTTTATTTTCATTAAGATCAGTTTAATCACCAAATGTGATAATACAATTAGCTAAAATGATTCAAACGTTGGAACAGCAAAAAGGTATCCTGAACACTTGTGGTGCTGTATGCCTAATCAGAGGCTGAAAATTTATAAAATAATCAAATTTTTTGTAACAGACATCTTTTCATTTCACACACCATTTACATGTTCATTTTTGCTACCAAAATACTGGATGGCCTGTGTACATGGAAGACATGCAGTTTTGGTAATCGTTTGTAACTCTCCCCATGTTAGATGCAGTTACAATGTATATGACATAACACCACTGTCTTGGAGATCACTAACAACCATAGACCATGGTCTTGCATCCAGAAACTGTGGTAGCTCAGTTGGTAGAGTGCTGGATTTGTAATCTAAGTCTGGTAGATTCAACCTGCACATGTCAGTATCCCCAGGAAAGGCACTTAGCTCAGATTCCTCAACATGATATAGCCAACAATGTGTTAAAAACGCCATTAAAACAAGCCCCCCCCCCCCCCGCCCTAACCATTCCATACCATACCATACAGTCACCAATATTTATGCTATTAAAGGGAGTCAATCTTGTTTTCTTATTGTTGCTGCAGGTGCTGTACAGTGTGTACAATTTTACACCTGTTTTGTGTTCAACATTACCTCCAATATTCAGACAGGCATATATTGTGACACTTAACTTCTTATTATTACTGCTTCCTCAACAGTTCCATTTTTGGATTTTTGATCATCAATAAATGAAAGTACTTTATATCCAATTAGTTTTTGTCCAAGTGAACAATCTGGTGGGAGACAACTCCATGTATCTGGAAATTATGGGAAATAAATGTATATAAAATATTACCAAGTTAACACATACTATAAAGTACTTCTTCATCTCTCACAGTTGCAATATCTTACCTGGTTTAGAGAATCTAATCATTCAAAATTTTCTTCCAATCATCCAGAATGACTTTTCTAAAACTGAAAAAATGCAGCCCTAAATCTTGTGTCTTTTCCTGACATCCTATCCAAGCACATGCTCTCCCTAAAACTGCCACTTTACATGAACTAATGTCATGTGACCCTGTTTGTGATGTTCAGATTTGTGTTAGCACTAACATTTACAGTATGCCTTCATATCTGTGTCATGTTAGTTTACTTTGAGATAAGACCAAAATCAATTCATTGTGAAGTTGTCATTCAGTAGTAAATCAAAATATATAACCCTGAAAATATGTGAAGACTATTTTGCATCACTGCATCACAACAGAGGAACAAGTTCTTGTAGATCTTTTTTCATTCTGGGACAGGGAGGCCTCAACAATTATTTGAACTGGTAAAGTAATATACACCTTGAGTGAACAAAACAAGGTCATTTTATAAAGAAATCACATGGTTGGTAGGTTCCTTTTCAATACAGGGTTATGCCCTTTCTTTAATAGTTAAAAATGACAAGTGTGTAAGAACAAGTTACCTGACATGCTAGCTGATTAACCCGACAAAAGACTGGACTGAAAATATTCCCTATTTTTCTATGGATATTAAGTATGCTGACAGTCACAAGAATAATTGGTTGCGGCTGAACCACAGCTGAAATCACCCCACCCCCACCCCTACAGACTGTTTACATATTTTGGTTCCAATAATGGCAGTAGCAACCATATCACCTGGAGAGTATTATATACACACTTGCAGTCCAGGAGTTTGAGAATAAGAACTACATCAAATAATTTTTCTATCAGTTTTAAATGAAAATTTATTATCCTTTTGATAAAAAGTATTTTAAAAAAGAGGATAATAATACCCTACATATAAAGGTGAATTGTTTTTATGTTTATAACTCAAGTCAGACTTGTACACAATCAGATGTTTTACTTTTCAGGAACAATCAGTTCTACCAGGACTGAATGTTTCAGAAACAATCATTTAGTGTTTAGGTAATAGCAAGGCTAATATATGACACATGTCTCGGATTAGGTGTAAAACAAAATGACACAAAAAACAGAGGAGACATGGTAACAAATACCTAAACAGGGTCTGTCTAGAGCAAAGTGGTGGGAAAATAGGAAGAAGTGAGTGAAGTCAGAAGATTGAATGTTTACAGCATTTGCTTAAAACAGTTGTTTTTCTAAATATTTAAGTCAAATAATATCAAAGCAAAAGAAATTCACATTAAACTTTATGAAAATATGCAAACTGTTTCAATCTGATTCCGTGCAATTGTGAGGGGTAACATCAAAAATAGGTCACTGCTGAAACCAAATGACAGATACTGAGGTACAAGTAATTTCTTCCTACTTATACTGGCTGATAAAAACCCTGTTTATTTTAATTAGCAGTTAACCAATACAAATGCATCAAATTTTAACCATTTATTCAAGCTTTATGTGTCATTTTACAGCAGGAATGTTGACATTACAATGTTACTGCAGCCAAAATAATAATCTAATTGACACAAAAGTTGATAAAAAGCACAAAAAAGTGCCTCACATTGCTTATTGAACAGACATGAGTTGATATTGTGCTTAGAATACGAAAATATTCAAAATATTCAACGGCCTGAAACAACAAGGCCAGGGGTTGGAGAGAAATGTGAGATCAATTTCACTTTATGTATTTGGGTGAAATCACAGGCACTCGGGCACCTATTTTGCCTGAATCACATCCTAGCATGGACACTGCTAAATTAAGATGACAATGAGAAATATTTCCATATTTTTGACTAAAATGGTTGGGTACAAAATAAAAGATTTCCTGCATCCCCTTGAAAATGTAATAGTTGTGCCCTAGTCCAGTGTATTATCAGTAGAAACCTGTATTCAGTGACATGCTAAATAACAAATCTCATGGTAAAGTAATCAAGTTTTACCAGCGATTTATTGTATATGTATACTGATGGAAAAATTTGGCACTTGCAAAAACATGCACGAGCCTGAAATCTCAACTCACATTTTCGAAAATTAACTTGCATGTCGTGAATATAGAGGTGTTGAATTTCAGCCCTGTAATCTGATCGAATGTATGCAAAGAACTTTTTCATAGGTTGAACAGCATTAAGTTCTGTTTTTTGGTCCATTTTCTGATCTCATTATTTCGTTACTGTAAAAAATATTTTGGTTATAAATGAAGACTTAAAACAAGAATTGGCATTCATTTTATCATTTTAATATTTAGCATTGATTAGTTAATATTTCCATGACATTGTTACATATGGCTACTACAATTAAACAGCCAAATTTTCAGTTAGCTACATGTCCCACAGAACCAGTGACTTACAACTATAGCTTGTCTTACATTTAATTTACTCATTCTACAATGTACATAATAATGAATCTGCTTAAAACAACCAAGTTCATGAAGACAAGCATCCTGAAAAAGTTACTTGCCCTCCTTCAGCTACCACTTGTAAATACAAGTGGACAAATACCCTTGGTATGTTTGTCAACTCCAAAATTAAGTATTTAAACTGTAGAAACAATTACACTTTCCAGGAAAATCTTTCAAGAGCATAAAGTTGTTGTTGTTGTGGGCTTAAGGCCAATTTTCAGGACTTGATATGCTACACATGGCGGCCAGTATGACTGGTTGTAATGATGCAAAATATTGTAGAATAATCTGGAGTATGATGTCAAAAGTGCTTTCTGTTGTGGTCAGTGTAACACATAAACATTAAGACTGATGTATAGTCCCACAATAACTTGTTCAGTGCAAGGGATAGAGTCTGTTCTGACTGGGGCATGAATTGAATTTTGATTAGAATTTACTCCTTAATAGTTAGGAACAGACAAGGGTGCCAAGTTAATGTAAGGTCATGTAGCAGTATGTGCTAGAATTGATATAAACCAATTTTTCATAAATTGTGGTCCATTTGAAATAAGTGTTATAAAATGATATTTTCCAGAATAGTTATTAATAAAGGCAGACTAGAAAGAATTTTCTGACTTCTATGGGCCTGATAAGAATTCTGGCTGGTAAAGTAATAATCCTGATTGGCTAAGCTAAATGAGGGGTGTGTTCCCAGATCAGGGATTTTAGAATAGCTCCCCTCCTAGAATTAATCAGTCCAAGTTTTCTTCCGAAGGGGAAGTCCTGACTTAGGGGAAAAGAATGTGCATTCCCATTATAAATAGTCAAAGGGTCAGGGGGTCTCGAAGAGATCTGGAACCTGAGAACAGAGGGAATTCTCTAAGGATAAGCGAGCAATGGCTTGGAAAGGCACAAAAGAAATATCTAAATAGTTCCACACCTGACTGCACAGTGAGAAAGAGTGTAGTCCGCCACAAAGATCTGATGACCCGAAGAGGGCGAAGAGAGATAGAAGGAAATACATGTAAACATCGACTGATCACCAGCAGTGACTGTGAAAGGACTGGAAGCACCAGGTGATGCTGTGATGCTTGCAATCCGAGTTCAATCTATCACTCTATCATATGATGAAATCTGTTCTATCAGTAACAGAACTGCTAAATGAATTTCACGTAAGTTTGTAACTATATTTCTGAGAGAAAGTGAATTATTCACATCATTTTTGTTTATGCAATTGATTAAATCATTGTATTTTACATACGGGGGCTTGTGTTATTCTATTCTATATCTGTGCTTAGATCTCTTATTCCATCCATTGTTTACTCAATCCTGGCAATAATACCGTGGTGGATCATCTCCTAGATAATGATAACCAAAAACCTTAAGGAGTGAGGAAGATCACACCATCAATCCAACCACCTCATCACTGGAAAACCCCATGAAGAACTGACACATGGGAAGCTATTGGCAAGCATTCTCACATACCCACATAGGTTTAGCCCAAGACTTGAACCACCATGGTGGTGAGATGGCAGTGATCAGTAAAGGCAAGTGCTTTAGGCCACTCGGCCACCTGGGGCCCATCAGCATAAAGTAAATTCCATGCATAAAAATCCATAAATATCATCCATCATCTGATTTTTAATGCATTGGGCTTAAATAGATTTTACTTTCCATTAAAACTTTACATAGCACATTATTTTTAAATATATTTTCAATGAAAAATATTTTATTCAAGTAACAATTTTTACAAATATGGCAGACAAAACAGCTTTTTCTGAGAAAAATCCTAGAATAAAATGTCATTTCAACTCAAGGATTACTTATCAGTAATCATTTTTACCAGTCAGGTTGTCTATATATTTTTTTAAAGTTTAATATTTTTTTTAGTTATTCTGAATAAGAATTAGTCAAGAAATATATGGTAAATAATAACACATACAGAAGTAAATATACATTTCATCAATTTCTCCAGTCAAAGTATTAGTGGCAGGAAAGCAGTCAGATGATTCATGGGTCCTTTAGACAATGAACGAGTCTTGGGTTTTTTTCTCTCCGTTATTTGACTGTTAGAATTAATGAACTGTTCTTTTGTTTTTGGTTTTGTTGATTTTCTGAATAAAGAACAGAAAGAGAAATTTAAGTTGTGTGTTGAAATTTTGTTAGGAAAGAAATCAACACAATTGCATTTAATTTACATTTACCCAATTCTGTATTAATTACATACACAATTATCACCCAATGCCAAATTGTCAATTGTCATGAATTTTGGAATGAATGATGGATGGATGGAAGTTCACTGAATAGTTCAGATCTCTCATTTTTTATTGAGAATCTTTTAACATGATTTTCATGATTTATTCAGTATCTACAAAGCAGGTAATCTTAAACTGCCAGGTATTTCACTTCTTTCTACAGATATACAGCTACAGTATTTCACTTCTTTCTACATATATACGACTAAGGTATTTCACTTCTTTCTACATATATATGGCTATGGTATTTCACTTCTTTCTACATATATATGGCTATGGTATTTCACTCTTTCTACATATATATGGCTAGGTATTTCACTCTTTCTACATATATATGGCTAAGGTATTTCACTTCTTTCTACATATATATGGCTATGGTATTTCACTTCTTTCTACATATATATGGCTATGGTATTTCACTTCTTTCTACATATATATGGCTATGGTATTTCACTTCTTTCTACATATATATGGCTATGGTATTTCACTCTTTCTACATATA